>JAXCGZ010010303.1:0-10000 GCA_037179515.1 Halocaridina rubra | reverse complement strand
CACACACACACACACACACACACACACACACACACACACACACATACACACACACATACACACACACACACACACACACATACATACATACATACATACATACATACATACATACATACACAGTTTTTAAACCTGTACCACATCCCCCGCTTTCTTCTAGCTTCCAGTAGAGGTTCCTCCAAATCCTTCAGCCTTCCCTCATATTGAGTTTTCGTATCTATGTTACCAGCTTCGTAGCATGTATATACTTACTGACGTATGTCTGTGTATGTATATATGTATATGTGTACATTTTCCTCATAAGAATTTACATATACCAGATGAAGGAAATGAATTATACCATCAACCCGGAGGCGAATCCTTGCACGGGTATTGGCTGGTGTGGCTACCGATTCTTCGTTATTTTTGGGGTCATCGCGAGCATAGTCATCTATACCATAGGGGCTATTGTGACAGGCGTCGTATTTCATTCCTGGAGTCGCCAAGGTAAGGTTTACATACGTACGTACGTACATACATTCATAAACACATACTTATGTACATATATCCTTTCATACATACTCAACTTGGGCACTTGGTTCACTGCTCTCTTCTGAGAGAGACGAGATTGCTGCTTGCAATGTCCAGATTAAGGAAAACATTGAACAGTTCAGAAAAGAGTTCCAGGAGCTGAATATAGAAAATGATGCCATGAAAACTTCCTTTGCTGATGCACTAAAGGGGAATGTGGCAGTAAAAGAGGCTGTAAAGGTGGTGGCACTGGAAAACATACAAACAGTTGACTATAAAGAGACAGTAATCGAAAAAATGAAAGACGTTGTGATGGAAAGGGCAAACCCACTCATCAGACAGGCTCTTGATAAGGAGAAGACAGTGGTAATCTCAGGCATAAGCGAATCCCAGGAGCCAACATGGCAGGGGAGACTTGAAGAAAATAAAGCTAGGGTTGTAGACCTGATAAGAAAGCTTGGAGTAGTTTGTGGTCCTGAGGATATTGTAAACATACACCAACTAGGTAAATATTCGAGGGAAGGAAAGCCGAGACCAACAAAAGTAACCTTTGAGAGAGGGGAAACATGTAGGGAAATATTGTTGAGAAAAAAAAAGTCTAAAAGACCTTCAAGAATTCAAAGAAGTGTTCATTAGACGATACAGAACACAGGAAGAGATGGGAAAGATCAAAAACTTATTGCAAGAGGCAAGAAGGTTAAATGATGAAAGAAATGAAGAACAGAAGAAAAATTTTCGTTTCAGAGTTCTTCCAGACAAAGGGGAGATAAAGAAGATAATGACAGAAGATCAGGGGATGGGGCCTCATTAAGATTGTTATACACAAATGCTGATGGATGAGCTGGTAAGGCATTAGAATTAAAAGATAGGATTCACAACAGTTAGGCAGATATAGTAGCAATTACAGAGACTAAGTTGAGTGAGGACATAAACAGTGTCACAGTTTTTCCTAAGAGCTTCAGAATACTAAGGGTTGAAAGATCTGAGAGGACTGGTGGAGGGATAGCACTGCTCATAAGTGAAAGGATTCAAGTTGAAGAAATAAACTTGGCTATAGAAAGTGAGTTCAAGGAATTTCTTGTTGCTCGCATAAATACTGGGTCAAAGAGCATTATAATAACTGTTGTATACAACCCACCAAGGAACCAAAATAGGCTTGAAGTTTATGAGGAAAGTCATATAGGTACTATTGAAGTCATAAACTCAGTTGTTAACATGGCACGGGAAAAAAAATGTAGGATTTTGATTATGGGAGACTTTAATCATAAAGAGATAGATTGGATAAATCTTGACCCACACAGTGGTGAGGACTCATTCGGGGCAAGATTCCTAGATTGCGTACAAGGGAATTTCCTACACCAACATGTAATGGAACCAACAAGGGCCAGGGGTGGGGATGAGCCATAACTACTTGATCTAGTGTTCACAGATAATGTGTTGGATATTGAAAAAATTGAGTATGAACCACCAATTGGAAAGAGTGACCACTGTGTGTTGTTGATGGAGTATATCATTGAAGATATTCTTCCTGAGAGTAGAGGCACTGAGGACATGAGGAGGAACTATCCGAAAGGAGATTACATCAAAATGAATGAGCTTTTTGCAGTTCTTGACTGGAGAACCTTATTTTAAAACAAATCTGTACAAGAAATGTATGACATCTTTTGTGAGAAATATGGGAAGATAGTAGATTGCTGCATACCTGTCACCAAAGTAGGTGTAATTCATGCCAGAGAGAAATGGTTCGATAATGGGTGTAAAAGAGCTAAGGAGTGGAGAGACAAATGCTGGAAAAGGTATAGGAGGAGAAAAAACATAAATGCCTGGCAAACCTACAAAAGAGCAAGAAATGACTACCTAAGTAAAAGGAGAGAGGCAGAGAGAAACTATGAGAGGAACATCACCAGGAAGGCTAAAGAAAATCCCAAGCTTTTTCACAGCTTTATCAGAGGAAAACTGAAGGTAAAAGAACAGGTTTTAAGGCTAAAGAGAGCGGATGGAAACATCACTGAGACGGATGAAGAGATCTGCAAAGAATTGAACAAGGAGTTTCAGTCAGTATTTACAGTAGAAAATACCCCACCCCCTCAGATTGCAGTGATAGGTGCTCAAGGGCCGGTATTAGAGAACATCAACCTTACAGCCACAGAGGTATGCAAAGCGCTGATGGATTTAGATGTTCATAAAGCTACAGGTCCTGATGACATATCCCCTCATGTGCTTAAAAAATGCGCAAACACAATATCAGTGGCACTACGTATCATATTTAAGGAGTCACTGGAGTCGGGGGAGATTCCAAGATGCTGGAAACAAGCAAATGTGATACCTATCTTCAAAAAGGGAAGGATGGATACGGCTCTGAACTATAGACCAGTTTCCTTGACCAGCATAGTTTGCAAACTTATGGAGAAACTACTAAGGAAACATATCTCTCTTCACTTGGAATCCTTCAACATTTTGTCAGTGAGGCAACATGGCTTCAGAGAAGGTAGATCAACAGTAACAAACTTATTAGAATTTTATGATGAGGTAAGCCAAATCTTACAGGAAAGAGAGGGCTGGGCAGATTGCATATTCCTAGACTTCCAGAAAGCGTTTGACACTTTTCCACATGGGAGACTTATTAGGAAGCTGCAATCAATGGCTAGAATAGGTGGAAATGTTTTGGAATGGATAAAAACTTACTTAGAAGGAAGGGAACAGAGGGTTAGAGTAAGACACTCAGTGTCTGAATGGAGAAGAGTTAGTAGTGGAGTTCCACAGGGTTCAGTTTTAGGGCCACTTTTGTTCCTTGTATATGTAAATGACCTACCAGAGTCTGTAAATTCATTCATGAATATGTTTGCAGATGATGCAAAGATTGTGAAGAAAGTAAAAAGCGAGAACAATGGTAGAGAACTTCAGGAGGATCTAAATAATCTGCATGAGTGGTCAGAAAAGTGGCTAATGAAATTCAATACTTCAAAATGTAAGGTAATGAGAATGGGTACAAGTTCAAGAAGGCCCAAGCTTGACTACTCGGTGGCTGGAGCACAACTTCAAGAGACAGAAAATGAGAGAGAACTAGGAGTAAACATACTGGCAGATTTGTCTCCAGAAATACATATAAATGGCATAGTAAGGGCAGCATATGCATTCTTATCAAATGTAAGGGTAGCCTTCAGGCACATGGACAAGGAAATGTTCAGAAATATTTATGTAACCTATGTGAGGCCCAAACTCGAATATGCAGCCCCCTTTTGGAATCCGCACTTGAAAAAGCACATAGCTAAGCTTGAAAAAGCTCAAAGACATGCCACGAAACTGGTGCCAGAAATACGCAATCTCAGTTATGATGAGAGGCTGAGGGAATTAGACTTACCATCACTGGAAGCTAGAAGCGTGAGGGGGGATATGGTGACAGTCTTTAAACTCCTTCATGGTTATGATAGAGTGGATAGGGATCGATGTTTTGATATGGCTAGCTCTAGAACTAGAGGTCATAGTTTGAAGCTTGGTAAGAAAACTTCTTTGCAGGATGTAAGGAAATACTTTTTCAGTGTAAGAGTAGTTGATAATTGGAATTGGCTAAGCGAGGAGGTAGTTAATGCTATCTCAATCCATAGTTTTAAGGACAGGTATGATAAGTATGACTAAGTATAAAATGGAACCGATGAGGAGACGGGAAGATACGAGCTTTGAGCTCTTTCCCGTAAACACAATTAGGTAATCACATACATACATATCGATATTTTGATATGTCAGGCTCTAGACCTAGAGGTCATAGTTTGAAGCTTCGTAAGAAAACTTCTTTGCAGGATGTAAGGATATACTTTTTCAGTGTAAGTGTAGTTGATAATTGGAATTGGCTAAGCGAGGAGGTAGTTAATGCTATCTCAATCCATAGTTTTAAGGACAGGTATGATAAGTATGACTAAGTATAAAATGGAACCGATGAGGAGACGGGAAGATACGAACTTTGGGCTCTTTCCCGTAAACACAATTAGGTAAGTTCAATTAGGTAAGTACATACATATATATATATATATATATATATATATATATATATATATATATATATATATATATATATATATATATATATATATATATATATATATATATATATACACTCACCCTCAACAACAGCAGGAGTGATCCAGCTCTGAAGTCTACTGAGAAAATACGCACACTCTCATACACTTATCCCTTCACATCTGACAAGTCACCACACTTCATATCTCTATTTCGCTTAACTTTATGTTTTCATCGTGTCTAGGCCCGACGAGAGCAATTATTTTTTTTTAATTTTATTTATTTATTTTTTTTTAGCCCGTCCTGGTGTCACGCTCATAAAAAATATACATTCACGAACATATATAGAAGTGTTTTTAACTCTTTGGTCAATGGGACAACATTACTCTATAGCAGGCGTTTTAAACCTGGGGTACACGTACCCCAGGAGGTACGCAAGGAGTCTGTCCGGAGGTACGCCCTTCCCCATGGAAATTTATATTGCATAGCCACAGTCAGAGATTACTGGTTATGGCAGGGCGGTTATGTAATTAATTCACTTAAGTATTTACATATATGCACAAGGGAATGTTATGTGTGATTACCTAATTGTGATTACCTAATTGTGTTTACGGGAAATAGCCCAAAGCTCGTATCTTCCCGTCTCCTGATCGGTTCCATTTTATACTTAGTCATACTTATCATACCTGTCCTTAAAACTATGGATTGAGATAGCATTAACTACCTCCTCGCTTAGCCAATTCCAATTATCAACTACTCTTACACTGAAAAAGTATTTCCTTACATCCTGCAAAGAAGTTTTCTTACGAAGCTTCAAACTTTGACCTCTAGTTCTAGAGCCTGCCATATCAAAATATCGATCCCTATCCACTCTATCAACCATGAAGGAATTTAAAGACTGTCACCATATCCCCCCTCACTCTTCTAGCTTCGAGTGATGGTAAGTCTAATTCCCTCATCCTCTCATCATAACTGAGATTGCGTATTTCTGGCACCAGTTTCGTGGCATGTCTTTGAACTTTTTCAAGCTTAGCTATGTGCTTTTTCAAGTGTGGATTCCAAAAGGGGGCTGCATATTCGAGTTTTGGCCTCACATAGGTTACATAAATATTTCTGAACATTTCCTTGTCCATGTGCCTGAAGGCTACCCTTACATTTGATAAGAATGCATATGCTGCCCTTACTATGCCATTTATATGCATTTCTGGAGACAAATCTGCCAGTATGTTTACGCCTAGATCTCTCTCATTTTCTGTCTCTTGTGTGATTACCTAATTGTGATTACCTAATTGTGTTTACGGGAAAGAGCCCAAAGCTCGTATCTTCCCGTCTCCTCATTGGTTCCATTTTATACTTAGTCATACTTAGCATACCTGTCCTTAAAACTATGGATTGAGATAGCATTAACTACCTCCTCGCTTAGCCAATTCCAATTATCAACTACTCTTACACTGAAAAAGTATTTCCTTATATCCTGCAAAGAAGTTTTCTTACCAAGCTTCAAACTATGACCTCTAGTTCTAGAGCCAGCCATATCAAAATATCGATCCCTATCCACTCTATCATAACCATGAAGGAATTTAAAGACTGTCACCATATCCCCCCTCACTCTTCTAGCTTCCAGTGATGGTAAGTCTAATTCCCTCAGCCTCTCATCATAACTGAGATTGCGTATTTCTGGCACCAGTTTCGTGGCATGTCTTTGAACTATTTCAAGCTTAGCTATGTGCTTTTTCAAGTGCGGATTCCAAAAGGGGGCTGCATATTCGAGTTTTGGCCTCACATAGGTTACATAAATATTTCTGAACATTTCCTTGTCCATGTGCCTGAAGGCTACCCTTACATTTGATAAGAATGCATATGCTGCCCTTACTATGCCATTTATATGTATTTCTGGAGACAAATCTGCCAGTATGTTTACTCCTAGATCTTTCTCATTTTCTGTCTCTTGAAGTTGTACTCCAGCCACCGAGTAGTCAAGCTTGGGCCTTCTTGCACTTGTACCCATTCTCATTACCTTACATCTTGAAGTATTGAATTTCATTAGCCACTTTTCTGACCACTCATGCAGATTATTTAGATCCTCCTGAAGTTCTCTACCATTGTTCTCGTTTTTTACTTTCTTCACAATCTTTGCATCATCTGCAAACATATTCATGAATGAATTTACAGACTCTGGTAGGTCATTTACATATACAAGGAACAAAAGTGGCCCTAAAACTGAACCCTGTGGAACTCCACTACTAACTCTTCTCCATTCAGACACTGAGTGTCTTACTCTAACCCTCTGTTCCCTTCCTTCTAAGTAAGTTTTTATCCATTCCAAAACATTTCCACCTATTCTAGCCATTGAGTGCAGCTTCCTAATAAGTCTCCCATGTGGAACAGTGTCAAACGCTTTCTGGAAGTCTAGGAATATGCAATCTGCCCAGCCCTCTCTTTCCTGTAAGATGTGTGTGTGTGTGTGTGTTTCCACTTATCACAAAGAGAAGGGGGTACATGGCTAACATAAAGAAGGTTACGTGGGGAGAAAAGGATTGAAAACCTTTGCTCTAGAGAATGTACGTGTATGCTAACAAATATGTCTACTGTAGTGACCCCTAAAATAAAAATTATTCATTGTATCATCACAATTGTTCTACCAAAGCTGTCTAAATGGCAACCAAATGGGAAATATAGAGCGAAGGAGCCTTATTGTCAGTCAACTGTAATGGTCTTTAAGCTTCAAAGGTCTTTCTATTCCCACTCAAAATACAGAAATTTGTCCATCAAGGTCTTTTGATATCTGAGAATGAAAGACAATCTTATGGTCTATAAGCTTCAAAGACCTTCTTTACCTTAATTGGATTGAAGATGGTTCCTCATAATCTTCAGATCACTGAGACTGGAAGACCGTCTTGTGATATTTAAGCTTTATAGAGCATCTTTACCATCACCTGGAAAAGATTTAATACCTCTTTTTTCAAAGATTTTTGGTCTCTGACTTTGTAAGCTTGTGGTCTTCAACCTTGATTCTTTAAAGAACTGCTGAAAAAATTACAATAATACATTTTTATTTTAGATAAGCGTGTTCCTTGATTAAAAAATATCCTTATTATCACTTCAGTGTTCTATTGTGTTGTTTTCTTGTAGAAAACAACTTCAAGTTTGGCTTATAAATATTAGCAATTGGAAACAATATTATTTTTATTCAAGCCTAGATGTGATGATGTCACAATTCAAAAAGTGAAAACAAAACTGCCAATGCCATTTCCACACGAACATAATTTAAATCATTGTTTAGAACGAGCAACATAAAGAAAAATTATATCAGATTTGGCCTTGAACTTTTGACATACTGAGAAACAGTCCAATTTTATTGTAGACTTGACTCTCCCTGTTCCAATTTCAGCCAACTGTACTGTTGAGGAGTATTATGATGAACATTACGTATCCCAACAAGAGATGTTTGCATTCAACACCCCACTGGTCGTTGTTGGTCCTTGTTTCATGGCTGCTGGAGGCGCCATCATTCTCTTCATGATAGCTCAGTGGTACTTCTGCAGACCAACAGCGAGGAGTGAAAAGTTTTGAGAATGTTGTATTGCGTTACACGTGACAAGATGCAATTGTGAGGGGTTAAAATGCCAAAACAAACCTTTGTATGTTTAAAACATTTCAATAAAGTATCTGAAGTACAATTAGGAGGTGTTATTGTGACAACCTTATTTTCAACCGCCATAGCCATTCGTAAATAAGTCATTCTTATTATTTGTTTGTTCTATGCTTTGATTACTACTTGAGGGTTTATGTTAAGAGGTGTTTGAATCTTCATCAACCCTCACTCAGTCTGCTAACTTGAGACACGCTACCACTGAATGGACTCCACTATCCTCCGCGTCTCATCGTAAGAAATTTTCATGAAAGATTGACATATACACTACATTTATAGAACTGAACTCTTGGGTTCTTGGGGCTATAATATGCAAATTCCATGAACAAATAATGGCTTATGACCACAGATGTAATAATATCTTCAGCTGGATATATTTTAAAGATATGTCCTATAAAGTTTTCCCTTTGACTGAGGATTGTTATAGTTTGTATAAGTGTACCCTAAATACAATGGCAATATTTGTTTTCTTTGAAATACAACTACAGAAAACGTAGCTCAGGGCTAATAATTTTATATGTTTATTTTTCAGCAATAGGAAATTAATTTTGTATTATTTGTTTATGATGAGAATGCCGCGAAAACATATGTGATTACCTAATTGTGTTTACGGGAAAGAGCCCAAAGCTCGTATCTTCCCGTCTCTTGATCGGTTCCATATTATACTTAGTGATACTATAGTTCAAAGTTGACAAGATATGACATTAGACGAAAAAGGCGGCAATACAGAGTCAGTGTTGCCATAAAACAGAAAACCAAGACAACGTACTGTTCGTTATGACAAAAAGAAGCAAAATTAAGGGATCAGTTTAGAACAACAACAAAATTATTAATAAATAAAGTGAAAATATATATATCAATTAATAAATAAATTAATACATAAATAAAGAAGACATATATCATACCACTACAACACTCCAAATAAAGAAAGAAAATACACTATGCCACTACAACACTCCCCTGCCAGTACAGGAGTACATTAGTTTTTAACACTGATAATAGAAAATATAGATATATAATATATATGTGGAGACATAGATACAAAAATACAAATTAATAATATACATAATCAGGGTTACGATTAAATCTAACTCGACGAGAGTTCGTAACAACAGATTGAGGTATTTTCTCTTCAATAACATCTTCATAATCAATATTTTCAGGAATAGATGCACTACTAGGAATTAATGTATCAGAATCTGTGTCATTTGTGGAATTAGAATCAGAAATATCATTATTTACACTTGGTTCAATCACATCAGAATTGACAGCTTCTGGCACAGAATCATTATTTACAGTAGGCTCTGTCTCATTAGAACTGATAGTTTTTGGTATTGAGGCAGGTTTCAATCTATCTACAGATACAGTAGTTAAATTTCCAGAAAGCTGACGTAAAATAAAATATTTATCACCACGTTCCACAACTTCAAGTGGACCAAAGTAGGGAGCCTCTAAAGGGCGACGTACACGATCCACTCTAACCCAAACATGTGTACATGATTCAAGATCTTTTGGAACATAAAGTTTAACAGAGGATGAATGAAGGTATCCATAAGAGGATTCAGAAAAATCTAATTCACGCATTCGAGATACAAATTCAGTGACAATTTCTTTTTGTTGTGCAAAAGAAGGAATTTCAGTTGTTACCATGATTTTAGGACTAAGTAGCATACTTCCTGTCACCAAAGTAAATGGAGAAACTCCAGACTCTGTGGGGACACATCTTAAACCTAAAAGTACTATTGGTAAAGAAGCAAGCCAATCATCTTTACGTGCCATCAGAGATACTTTCAATACTCTATGTGATCTTTCAACCATGCTGTT
>JAXCGZ010010302.1:27500-36944 GCA_037179515.1 Halocaridina rubra | reverse complement strand
TATATATATATATATATATATATATATATATATATATATATATATATATATATATATATATATATATATATATATATATATATATATATATCTTTCTACGTACATGTTCACTTTTGTCATGACTCGCAGCTTTCCTTTATAGATGTATCCATCAAAGTTATGAGACAAGCTAAGCAAAATGGTTATTTCTTCGAAACCTCTTGTACTTTCTCACTCAACCGTACACATATTTTACCTTCTCACGATTGTCCAGCTCTTGGTTCATAAACTGCCTTTGAACCCTAGTCGAACTTGCTCATCCGAAAATATATTTTTTTCTGTATGAGATTTTCATATTCTTTCATACTCTGTTTTCTTTATCATATATAAACATCTCACTATGCTTGATATAATTTTTTTTTTATTCAAGACTTTACGTTTCTTGCCTCATGATTTGACTGTGGACCTCACTTCACTTTCTCTCTTGACTGCATATTTATTTTTGCTCAATAATCTCTAGTTCTTGATTATTCATCTGTCTCCACACCTCATTTAAACTTTTTCACTCGACCGGACATCTTTCTCTATTCAATATTTTTTTTTTTATTCATACACTGTTTCAATACTTCATGCGATATAGTCTCACTGGTTCTGATATTTATTACACAACAACAAGCGCACATACTAGCAAGAATAATAGCCTTATTAGGTTTACTGTACATAAAACCTAATGGGGTAACTGGTAGAACACTGCAATTAAAGAAGGACACAGAGGTCTATGCCAGATAGAGTAGCAATTACCAAGTCAAGCTTAAATTAAGGTATAGAAAGTGCTACAGTTCCTCTTGTAATCATCAAAAGGGGATTACAAAGCATAGGCGATCACTTTGCAGACATTGAAAGGGTACCAATTTATCAAAGATTCTTTCTGGGATTTTTGTGAGGAATATGATACTTATATACAGCTGTCTATCAGAATAGGATTTTTATACATCAAAGTAACTGGTTCAACAATGAATAAACAGTCCTAAAGAGAGGCAAGTAAAAAACTGGAACAGGTAGAGAAGATGGAAAACTGTAAATACTTGGTAGACGTATGAAAGAGCAAGCTATAAGTATCTGAGTATGGAAAAAAAACGGTAAACAAGATACTTAAACGTAACACTTAGAGGGAAGCACATGAAATTCCTCAGCTCTGTCACAGCTATGCTAGAGGGAAATTCAAGGTGAAAGAAAAAATTCCAAGGTTTGGAAGGATCAGAAAAAAAGTATTACTACAACTGAGTGAAGAATTAAAGCAGGAGGCTCAGTCACTTTTTTTTTATGTGTAACTCTGTGACGTGTAAAGAAAATTGCTCTCATCCTACTCGGGCACTAAGAAAGTATTTAACATTTAAGAAAAAGTAGCAGCTTAAGGGTACGTTAGAAATAAATAAATTATTAACAATAAAAAATAAGCTGAAAGAATAGTCAAAGTAAAGAATACCTGATAGCGATGAGAAAGAAAGAAAAGAAATCAGAGATGATGAGCGTTGTGACTTGTTAGATACAAAAGAATAATAAGAATAAGGGATGTGTAACGAATAAACCAGAATATTCAGTACTGATTTAGGTAGTGAAAAGAACCTTGAGTGAAAGAAGCTTTAGCCCTGAACTGTCCTGACCAGTCTTATTTAAGTCCAAAAGACCTTCATTTGTAGTATCGCCAATTACATCAAAGTATAAGTCAATTCCCGTTATTGAGGAAATGAGAGAACAATGACCAAACTTACAGAACACTGCCTATTCAGCTATAAAAGTACGTGTAGATTTGATGGAATTAGACACACATAAATGTATAGGAACAGTTATTAAATTTCCTTATGTAATTGCATCACCATCAGTAGCACTTTCCATCATCTTTGGAGAGATTTCAATAAGTTTTACAAAATGAAAATGTTAAAGGCGGAAGAGATTCACAGCTCTCAACTACAGTTTATCTCCATTGACTTGCATAGCGTGGGAAGTTATTCAGACGGTGCTGATAAAGCGCATTTCCATTTTAGCTTTCTATCAGGTAAAAAAACATGGCTCCAAAAAAGGTAAACTTAAATTGACAAACCTTCTGTTATCTAAAGATTTCGTAAACCTTATCTTACAAGAAATAAGATGGCTGGGCAGCTTGATTATTCTTAGATTTCCAAATGGCATTTGAAAGATTTATAAGGAAGTTGCAAGAAATGGCAAGAAAAGGTGGGAGTGTCATGGTAAGGATGAATAAATTTTTTTGAAGAGAGAGGGAGAGCGCTGCCAAACTGAAAAGTTAGCAGTGGTGTTTACAGAGATCAGATTTAGGGACCCTTCTGTTTCTTATATCAGTACTGTGAAAAGAATAAGAGATGAATGCATCATTCTCCCTTGTAAGAGGGGGTGACCGAGCCAAGAAACATGCATTTACTACGCTCAACGCATACCTCAACTACTCCTCTTAGCTCCTTGGGGGCTAGAGGGTTGCTATATTTATCCCCTTTCGACCCTGCTTGGGTCATCCACAATGTAGGCGGGTAAGGATTATCTCCAAAAGTTACTGCCTCCACTCATTCCTGTCTCTTGTACGTTCACTACCGGGCTCCACTGACATTCCACGTGCATTCAATGCCCTTTTCACGCTATTCATCCATCTCATTCTAGGTCTTCCTCTTGGCCTAACTTCATCTTTTCTTTATGTTGAAACCGACTCGGTACTCTCTAGTCTAACCTATCAGACAGCTTCCTTTCAACACCCGTTCTCTGCCTGACATCCTCATTTCTTAATCTATCTCTTCTAGAAACACCAATCAAACTTCTCAAACACCACATCTCCATTACATTCAGTTTGTTTCTTTCCTCCTCTCTTGCATTCCAAGTCTCTGCTCCTTACAATGCGGTCGACACAATCACTCCTTCATATATCTTTCTCTTTGCATTCATTCCCAAATACCTATTTCAGAGACATAAAGATGGCTTTTCGAAATATGAAGAAAGAAGTGTTCAAAACTATATTCATGACTCATATGAGGCCTAAATTTAATCAGCGCTCTTCCGGAGTCCGTACTTTAAAATATCAGAAGGGAAAGAAGAAATCTAAAAAATTGTTCTCCAAGCTGGTGAGAGAGACAAAAATTTGCAGTTATGAGGAAAGGCCGAGGAAGATAAACCTACCACCATTTGAATTCAGAAGAGTCATATATGGTAACTGCTTCTAGCTCATCGGTTTTGACAAAGTTGATGCAGAGAGATAACAATTTGCTATGAGTAACTCTAAACCCTAGAGATTACATCCTCAGATTTGTAAGAAATTGTCTTGGCAATACGAAAGAAATTATACTTTAGAATAAGAGCAGCTCATTTTTGGATTTCAGTAAGAAGAAATTATAAATGGCATAAGAAAAGATATGTTAAATACCAGTGACAGGGAGTTACGAGGACAGGGCTATTTCCCGTAAACACGCAGTTTCTCTCTCTCTCTCTCTCTCTCTCTCTCTCTCTCTCTCTCTCTCTCTCTCTCTCTCTCTCTCTCTCTCTCTCTCTCTCTCTCTCTCTCTCTCTCACTCACACACACACACACACACACACACACACACACACACACACACACACACACACACACACACACACACACACACACACATATCAACATACATAAATACACACACAACACATCAACACACATAAATACACACACATACGCACACAAACACACACGCACACACGTGCTCGCTGGCACACACATTCACATATGTAAATGTATATTCTCTCTGTAAATGTGAAAAAAATCAAAGATCAGAAACATAACAGTATTTAAGAACATAAGAACATAAGAATAGAGGACACTGCAACATGCCTACTGGCACACACGAGGCAGCTCCATTTTTGAATTGTATTTTCAGCATGTCTAACCTATTCTATTCTACTCTACTTATTTATTCTATTTTTCTTTTTATGATTTTTCTAACAAGCACTAACCTATTCATACCCACCCTACCTCTGTCATATGTCTATCTAATCTACATTTGAAGGTGTCTAAGGTATTGGCATTTACTATCCTACTAGGAAGTTTGTTCCATGCATCAGCTACTCTATTACCAAACCAATTTTTACCAATTTCCCTTCTGAACCTAAATTTATCAAGCTTAAATCCATTATTACGAGTTCTGGTTTGATCATGAATTTTTAAAACTTTATTAATATCTCCCTTGTTAATCCCTTTAAACCATTTATACACTTCAATCATATCCCCCCTAATTCTTCGCCTCTCTAGAGAATGCGTTTTATTTCTACTCCTATGATCCAATATGAGATTAGATCATACTGAACATCTTTTCCAAATATTAAATTCTCATATTTATTTCCTTTCATATTCTTCGTCTTTCAAAATTCCAGAAGTCAAAAAGGAATATCTAATGTGAATATGATTTCGAGCCTAGCAGATGTCCATGAGAAAAAAAAAAAGATATATGAAATATGTCGGAGGCATTATTCTCCTTTTCATGTGCATCCTATTTCAGCCATTCAAAACACAAAAGGAAAAAAAAATCTAAAATAAAAATAAAAATAATTTTTTCTGTTTCCAGAAATTCAGGTGTATAAGAAATGAAAAAGAAATAATAAATCGTTTCAAAGAAGCAATCTGGCAAGATAGAGTAGGGTACTTGAAACATTCAACATTTACAATATTAAGGTCTACAAGATTTTCCCCTTTTTCATGTGTATCATATCTTAGCATTTAAGAAAAATAATCTGATCTCGGCAACCAAATTAAATGTTCGAATATAAAGTTTGCATAATTCTTTCAACTTTCTTGCTTCATATTTTTATGAAGCATAAGATACAGAGAGGTAAGATAATTTGGGTATTATAAAGAATTCTATAATCCGCATCACGCTGAAATACTTGAAATAAGATGCAACACAACACAATGCAATAAATCTACATTAATATTTCCCTTTCATGTACATTGTAGTATTCCCAAAAATTAACAAATAAGGAATAAGACTGCTGCTGCCAGTCTGAATAGCGCTTTGATGTTATGAATATTGTCTACATGTTGGAAAAGGAATAACTTAATATATATATATATATATATATATATATATATATATATATATATATATATATATATATATATATATATATATATATATATATATATATATATATATAAAATATATATATAATCTATTTAATAAGTCTTTGTAAAATATGTAGAATTTATTCCTAACATCTTAATAGCGGTACCTACAAATTAGAAATAGATGTGTCCTTGTCAAAGCCTTTTGAAGCATTTATGTAGAAGCAACGAAATCACATTCATTGCAGGTATGATGATCTGAGCTGTGCAGAAAGCCTCATTATTATTATTATTATTATTATTATTATTATTATTATTATTATTATTATTATTATTATTATTATTATTATTATTATTATTATTATTATTATTATTATTATTATTATTATTATTATTATTATTATTATTATTATTATTATTATTATAATTATTATTATTATTATTATTATTGCTATTATTATTGTTATTATTGTTATTATTATTATTATTATTATTATTATTATTATTATTATTATTATTATTATTATTATTATTATTTTTATTATTATTATCATTATTATTATTATTATTTTCATTATTATTATCAATCTCTTTAACATTCAAGTCATTTTGCGTATTTAATTTCCAGACATATGCACCACACTAATATATATATATTTTTTTTATTTAAGCAAAGAATTAACGTTCCTGATTCGTCCTAAAACAGATGATATCTGTATACAAATGCCGCCTTCTCACTAGTAAAAGGGGGTGGCAGAGTCAATGTACAGAGCCATTTACAGTAAGATATATCCCTCTCAACTTTGCTTTACTCAGTGCCTCAGCATCAATCAGTTTATTTGTTTCCAATCTCTTCCCTTTTACTCATACTAGTTCCACAACCCCGCACATTCAGAGATCCAAAACTAGGGTATGGTTAGACTTCTATACCAGAACTCAATTGCATACCTTGAATGTTCGCGCGAAGAAAATAAGAAACGGAGGATTTCTACTCCCTCCACTTTCCCTTATTCATATGACTTTTACGAAATGCAAGAGAACGAACACGGAATCGTTATTCTTGTAAAAGGAAAAAAGAAGGACTTTTGTGGCGTAAGAGAGAGAAAGGGATTGAATCATGGGAGGCAGAGACCGTTAGTCTCCTCACTTACACAGAACCCACCCATCGCACATTATTAAAGGAGATGAATCTCTACATTGAATATTAAGACCATCGGGAGAGAGAGAGAGAGAGAGAGAGAGAGAGAGAGAGAGAGAGGAGAGAGAGAGAGAGAGAGAGAGAGAGAGAGAGAGAGAGAGAGAAAGATCTAGCGCAGATAATATTTGTTAATTAAAAGTAAAACACATCAGAATATTTGAATTTTCAGTTTTTCCATTGATGTTGTCTCGCTTTAACTGAAAATAATATATATTTTTCTGTTAATTATTTCAGAATTGTAGACTACGTGAGGTTATGTATAATCTGATTATGATGATGATGACGATGATGATGATGATAATAATAATAATAAAAACAATTATTATTATTATTATTATTATTATTATTATTATTATTATTATTATTATTATTATTATTATTATTATTATTATTATTATTATTATTATTATTATTTATTATTATTATTATTTCTTATTATTATTATTGTTATTCTTATTATTATTATTATTATTATTATTATTATTATTATTATTATTATTATTATTATTATTATTATTATTATTATTATTATTATTATATTATAATTATTCTTATTAGCGACATCAGTGATTTGTAAACTGGAAATGGAAAGTATAACTAAACGTGAGGTTAAATTCGAATCGGATTCGTCAATACTCTTTTGTGATATTTTTTTCGCAATATTTAGCCATTAATTTAACTTTAATGACCTAGAATCTAATACTTTTAATAGCAAGTGCTGCTCCAGTATTTAATGTACCATGAATATTAACATTCCTTTACGTGCTCTTATAATGTGTTTTCATGTGACTAGCGACCTAACCTAACCTAACCTAAACTAAACTCCTGGTATATCATAGATTTGTCGGTAGAGCACAGATTGGAAGTACATATATGAAATTACTATATTCACGTCTTAAATATGTATAACCTGCGTTAAATGTTAAGTTTTTATCTTAAAGGATTGAAAATAGTTTTTGATTTACAGATAAACTTGGAATGAAAATTTTGGAATATGTGGAAAAGTCATATTTATCTTGTTTGGGAAATTTTGCTCAAATATAAATTTAATGTTAAGAGTTTTGATAAAATTTGTCTACTAATCCCTAATCCTTATTTTGCTCATTTTTTAAGAGTTAATTTTATTCATACTCGTAGGTATATGTATGAAGTCTTGTGCATATTTTAAATCCGTGGTTCTTAACCCAACTTTGTGTAGCGCCCTCTTTCAACTAGTTGCATAGCCCAACGCCCCTCTTTTATTTGGGAAAGACAGAAAATGTAAATAAATTTTCTTATGTGGATGATAAAATAATTTTAAGCGTAATCTTTTTCAACATGTATTGTCTTCAACGTTTAGCTTTTGTTTTATTCAAATAAATATAACAGCCCTGTCATGTATAATAGACTTGCTATATAGGTAAATAGTTGATTTTATTAATGTTAGCTAACCGTCCCTCTATGCCCCCATGATCTTACTGCCCCCTGCATCAAGCCCAGCTCTCCCCCGGGGGCACCAGTGCCCAGGTTAAGAGCCACTGTTTCAAATGTACAATAAACATTTTTCGTATATATAGTGTGTAATATATATTGTCCATGCATTCGTGAGTGTAAATAATATTCTATTCAATATTTTGCATAAAATATACCTATTTTGCCCCATTAAAGGAAATGTATAACATATATCAGTCAGATGCATGAATATATTTGTAGAAGTAAAATTCTCTCCCATAACCTATTGCTAGATATGATTTAATCCTTACTCCAATTTATAGAATAAGTTTTCTGTAGATGAAATATCTAATTTTCATTTCTGCTTGTATGACTTTCAATACAAAATAGTGACACTTTTTTCACTTGTAAATATTAAATGTATACTTTTTCTCCCAATACAATTAAAATCTAAAATTAGTAGTTTTTTCAATCTTTCCCATTTTATGATAAAATTTATAAAATCTTGCTCTGTTTCCATTGGCACATATAATCTTGGCACTAGAACGGCCTTTGAAATGGATTCAAACTACTGAAATATATTAAGGCGCGTGTTTTAAGCCACATGATAACTATAGGAAAATTTATTCAGCTAGCCCTCGAGAATTACTATAGTAAACCACTCTGAAATCTTAATGTATTAAGGTGTTCCTGAATTATTTTGATATAAAACTACTCCAGTTTTAAAGGTCATATATATACTAGTCCTATAATATACCAGATATCAAAAACTAGCTTAAAACCAGATGTAATGAAAACTGGTGAAAAATCCTCTTCTGGGGTAACAATCTAGAAAAACCTAGTTGAGGAAATTTGTTAAAAGAATCTTTTAGAATATTTTAAAGTATCTTTACGCGAACGAGTTAATATCAATATAAAAAGAAATTCTAGAAGTATTTTATTTAAAAACGGAATTTAATGAATTTAAAAACTAATGCATTATAAAAAATGCTGAGTATAAATGTACGTACTAATGTGGCAGAATACACCTTCTCTTGGCTTCTTCCCCCATTAAGCTTATCCTGCTGTAGTCATGCTTTCTTCACCAAACTTTCTTCCACTCCCTGGTTGAATCAAGTTGTATCCACAGCTAGCCCGGGACAAGTACTAACAGGGTATTGCTTGACAATGAAGGGTTTCAAATGCACCTCAGCCCCTTCTCTGCAGTTGAGCTCCGCTATTGAGGGTGATGCATACTCACTCCACTCCTCTTGTGTGACCACAAGATCGGACACTGGTTTCACGCAAGCCTCATGGCTAGTGCAGTGGTTCACACATCCGAGATCTCAAGCATACTCTGTATCTGCAAATGTTTGCAGTTCTCTAATAGGTTAAAGGAAATGAAGCGCAAGAAATTGCACTTATTGACAACAGAAGGATAGATTACACAGAAACTTTGACAGATGCTCTTAGTATTATAGTCTATTCAGAGTCGTAGGGACATTACTGAGTATTCAATTAACTAGAAAACTTTAGTGGTTTGAAATGGTAGAAAACAGCACTACTAAAAATTCTGAAAAGCATAGTAGTAACACAGAAAAAAACAGTAGATTAGTGATCTGAAAAAAATATCTATATTAGCAATAAAGGGAATGGCTAAATGATAATTATTATACTAGCAAACACAATAATCAAAACTATAGCATTAATAATCTTCAGGACAAAATTAAGCATGAAGATGATTTTAATAAAAACAGTAATACTAATA
>JAXCGZ010010302.1:17500-25000 GCA_037179515.1 Halocaridina rubra | reverse complement strand
TATATATATATATATATATATATATATATATATATATATATATATATATATATATATATATATATATATATATATATATATATATATATATATATATATATATATATATATATATATATATATATATCTTTCTACGTACATGTTCACTTTTGTCATGACTCGCAGCTTTCCTTTATAGATGTATCCATCAAAGTTATGAGACAAGCTAAGCAAAATGGTTATTTCTTCGAAACCTCTTGTACTTTCTCACTCAACCGTACACATATTTTACCTTCTCAAGATTGTCCAGCTCTTGGTTCATAAACTGCCTTTGAACCCTAGTCGAACTTGCTCATCCGAAAATATATTTTTTTCTGTATGAGATTTTCATATTCTTTCATACTCTGTTTTCTTTATCATATATAAACATCTCACTATGCTTGATATAATTTTTTTTTTATTCAAGACTTTACGTTTCTTGCCTCATGATTTGACTGTGGACCTCACTTCACTTTCTCTCTTGACTGCATATTTATTTTTGCTCAATAATCTCTAGTTCTTTATTATTCATCTGTCTCCACACCTCATTTAAACTTTTTCACTCGACCGGACATCTTTCTCTATTCAATATTTTTTTTTTTATTCATACACTGTTTCAATACTTCATGCGATATAGTCTCACTGGTTCTGATATTTATTACACAATAACAAGCGCACATACTAGCAAGAATAATAGCCTTATTAGGGTTACTGTACATAAAACCTAATGGGGTAACTGGTAGAACACTGCAATTAAAGAAGGACACAGAGGTCTATGCCAGATAGAGTAGCAATTACCAAGTCAAGCTTAAATTAAGGTATAGAAAGTGCTACAGTTCCTCTTGTAATCATCAAAAGGGGATTACAAAGCATAGGCGATCACTTTGCAGACATTGAAAGGGTACCAATTTATCAAAGATTCTTTCTGGGATTTTTGTGAGGAATATGATACTTATATACAGCTGTCTATCAGAATAGGATTTTTATACATCAAAGTAACTGGTTCAACAATGAATAAACAGTCCTAAAGAGAGGCAAGTAAAAAACTGGAACAGGTAGAGAAGATGGAAAACTGTAAATACTTGGTAGACGTATGAAAGAGCAAGCTATAAGTATCTGAGTATGGAAAAAAAAACGGTAAACAAGATACTTAAACGTAACACTTAGAGGGAAGCACATGAAATTCCTCAGCTCTGTCACAGCTATGCTAGAGGGAAATTCAAGGTGAAAGAAAAAATTCCAAGGTTTGGAAGGATCAGAAAAAAAGTATTACTACAACTGAGTGAAGAATTAAAGCAGGAGGCTCAGTCACTTTTTTTTATGTGTAACTCTGTGACGTGTAAAGAAAATTGCTCTCATCCTACTCGGGCACTAAGAAAGTATTTAACATTTAAGAAAAAGTAGCAGCTTAAGGGTACGTTAGAAATAAATAAATTATTAACAATAAAAAATAAGCTGAAAGAATAGTCAAAGTAAAGAATACCTGATAGCGATGAGAAAGAAAGAAAAGAAATCAGAGATGATGAGCGTTGTGACTTGTTAGATACAAAAGAATAATAAGAATAAGGGATGTGTAACGAATAAACCAGAATATTCAGTACTGATTTAGGTAGTGAAAAGAACCTTGAGTGAAAGAAGCTTTAGCCCTGAACTGTCCTGACCAGTCTTATTTAAGTCCAAAAGACCTTCATTTGTAGTATCGCCAATTACATCAAAGTATAAGTCAATTCCCGTTATTGAGGAAATGAGAGAACAATGACCAAACTTACAGAACACTGCCTATTCAGCTATAAAAGTACGTGTAGATTTGATGGAATTAGACACACATAAATGTATAGGAACAGTTATTAAATTTCCTTATGTAATTGCATCACCATCAGTAGCACTTTCCATCATCTTTGGAGAGATTTCAATAAGTTTTACAAAATGAAAATGTTAAAGGCGGAAGAGATTCACAGCTCTCAACTACAGTTTATCTCCATTGACTTGCATAGCGTGGGAAGTTATTCAGACGGTGCTGATAAAGCGCATTTCCATTTTAGCTTTCTATCAGGTAAAAAAACATGGCTCCAAAAAAGGTAAACTTAAATTGACAAACCTTCTGTTATCTAAAGATTTCGTAAACCTTATCTTACAAGAAATAAGATGGCTGGGCAGCTTGATTATTCTTAGATTTCCAAATGGCATTTGAAAGATTTATAAGGAAGTTGCAAGAAATGGCAAGAAAAGGTGGGAGTGTCATGGTAAGGATGAATACATTTTTTTGAAGAGAGAGGGAGAGCGCTGCCAAACTGAAAAGTTAGCAGTGGTGTTTACAGAGATCAGATTTAGGGACCCTTCTGTTTCTTATATCAGTACTGTGAAAAGAATAAGAGATGAATGCATCATTCTCCCTTGTAAGAGGGGGTGACCGAGCCAAGAAACATGCATTTACTACGCTCAACGCATACCTCAACTACTCCTCTTAGCTCCTTGGGGGCTAGAGGGTTGCTATATTTATCCCCTTTCGACCCTGCTTGGGTCATCCACAATGTAGGCGGGTAAGGATTATCTCCAAAAGTTACTGCCTCCACTCATTCCTGTCTCTTGTACGTTCACTACCGGGCTCCACTGACATTCCACGTGCATTCAATGCCCTTTTCACGCTATTCATCCATCTCATTCTAGGTCTTCCTCTTGGCCTAACTTCATCCTTTCTTTATGTTGAAACCGACTCGGTACTCTCTAGTCTAACCTATCAGACAGCTTCCTTTCAACACCCGTTCTCTGCCTGACATCCTCATTTCTTAATCTATCTCTTCTAGAAACACCAATCAAACTTCTCAAACACCACATCTCCATTACATTCAGTTTGTTTCTTTCCTCCTCTCTTGCATTCCAAGTCTCTGCTCCTTACAATGCGGTCGACACAATCACTCCTTCATATATCTTTCTCTTTGCATTCATTCCCAAATACCTATTTCAGAGACATAAAGATGGCTTTTCGAAATATGAAGAAAGAAGTGTTCAAAACTATATTCATGACTCATATGAGGCCTAAATTTAATCAGCGCTCTTCCGGAGTCCGTACTTTAAAATATCAGAAGGGAAAGAAGAAATCTAAAAAATTGTTCTCCAAGCTGGTGAGAGAGACAAAAATTTGCAGTTATGAGGAAAGGCCGAGGAAGGTAAACCTACCACCATTTGAATTCAGAAGAGTCATATATGGTAACTGCTTCTAGCTCATCGGTTTTGACAAAGTTGATGCAGAGAGATAACAATTTGCTATGAGTAACTCTAAACCCTAGAGATTACATCCTCAGATTTGTAAGAAATTGTCTTGGCAATACGAAAGAAATTATACTTTAGAATAAGAGCAGCTCATTTTTGGATTTCAGTAAGAAGAAATTATAAATGGCATAAGAAAAGATATGTTAAATACCAGTGACAGGGAGTTACGAGGACAGGGCTATTTCCCGTAAACGCGCAGTTTCTCTCTCTCTCTCTCTCTCTCTCTCTCTCTCTCTCTCTCTCTCTCTCTCTCTCTCTCTCTCTCTCTCTCTCTCTCTCTCTCTCTCACACACACACACACACACACACACACAAACACACACACACACACACACACACACACACACACACACACACACACACATATCAACATACATAAATACACACACACACACATCAACACACAAAAATACACACACATACGCACACAAACACACACGCACACACGTGCTCGCTGGCACACACATTCACATATGTAAATGTATATTCTCTCTGTAAATGTGAAAAAAATCAAAGATCAGAAACATAACAGTATTTAAGAACATAAGAACATAAGAATAGAGGACACTGCAACATGCCTACTGGCACACACGAGGCAGCTCCATTTTTGAATTGTATTTTCAGCATGTCTAACCTATTCTATTCTACTCTACTTATTTATTCTATTTTTCTTTTTATGATTTTTCTAACAAGCACTAACCTATTCATACCCACCCTACCTCTGTCATATGTCTATCTAATCTACATTTGAAGGTGTCTAAGGTATTGGCATTTACTATCCTACTAGGAAGTTTGTTCCATGCATCAGCTACTCTATTACCAAACCAATTTTTACCAATTTCCCTTCTGAACCTAAATTTATCAAGCTTAAATCCATTATTACGAGTTCTGGTTTGATCATGAATTTTTAAAACTTTATTAATATCTCCCTTGTTAATCCCTTTAAACCATTTATACACTTCAATCATATCCCCCCTAATTCTTCGCCTCTCTAGAGAATGCGTTTTATTTCTACTCCTATGATCCAATATGAGATTAGATCATACTGAACATCTTTTCCAAATATTAAATTCTCATATTTATTTCCTTTCATATTCTTCGTCTTTCAAAATTCCAGAAGTCAAAAAGGAATATCTAATGTGAATATGATTTCGAGCCTAGCAGATGTCCATGAGAAAAAAAAAAAGATATATGAAATATGTCGGAGGCATTATTCTCCTTTTCATGTGCATCCTATTTCAGCCATTCAAAACACAAAAGGAAAAAAAAATCTAAAATAAAAATAAAAATAATTTTTTCTGTTTCCAGAAATTCAGGTGTATAAGAAATGAAAAAGAAATAATAAATCGTTTCAAAGAAGCAATCTGGCAAGATAGAGTAGGGTACTTGAAACATTCAACATTTACAATATTAAGGTCTACAAGATTTTCCCCTTTTTCATGTGTATCATATCTTAGCATTTAAGAAAAATAATCTGATCTCGGCAACCAAATTAAATGTTCGAATATAAAGTTTGCATAATTCTTTCAACTTTCTTGCTTCATATTTTTATGAAGCATAAGATACAGAGAGGTAAGATAATTTGGGTATTATAAAGAATTCTATAATCCGCATCACGCTGAAATACTTGAAATAAGATGCAACACAACACAATGCAATAAATCTACATTAATATTTCCCTTTCATGTACATTGTAGTATTCCCAAAAATTAACAAATAAGGAATAAGACTGCTGCTGCCAGTCTGAATAGCGCTTTGATGTTATGAATATTGTCTACATGTTGGAAAAGGAATAACTTAATATATATATATATATATATATATATATATATATATATATATATATATATATATATATATATATATATATATATATATATAGATATATATATATAAATATATATATAATCTATTTAATAAGTCTTTGTAAAATATGTAGAATTTATTCCTAACATCTTAATAGCGGTACCTACAAATTAGAAATAGATGTGTCCTTGTCAAAGCCTTTTGAAGCATTTATGTAGAAGCAACGAAATCACATTCATTGCAGGTATGATGATCTGAGCTGTGCAGAAAGCCTCATTATTATTATTATTATTATTATTATTATTATAATTATTATTATTATTATTATTATTATTATTATTATTATTATTATTATTATTATTATTATTATTATTATTATTATTATTATTATTATTATTATTATTATAATTATTATTATTATTATTATTATTGCTATTATTATTGTTATTATTGTTATTATTATTATTATTATTATTATTATTATTATTATTATTATTATTATTATTATTATTATTATTTTTATTATTATTATCATTATTATTATTATTATTTTCATTATTATTATCAATCTCTTTAACATTCAAGTCATTTTGCGTATTTAATTTCCAGACATATGCACCACACTAATATATATATATTTTTTTTATTTAAGCAAAGAATTAACGTTCCTGATTCGTCCTAAAACAGATGATATCTGTATACAAATGCCGCCTTCTCACTAGTAAAAGGGGGTGGCAGAGTCAATGTACAGAGCCATTTACAGTAAGATATATCCCTCTCAACTTTGCTTTACTCAGTGCCTCAGCATCAATCAGTTTATTTGTTTCCAATCTCTTCCCTTTTACTCATACTAGTTCCACAACCCCGCACATTCAGAGATCCAAAACTAGGGTATGGTTAGACTTCTATACCAGAACTCAATTGCATACCTTGAATGTTCGCGCGAAGAAAATAAGAAACGGAGGATTTCTACTCCCTCCACTTTCCCTTATTCATATGACTTTTACGAAATGCAAGAGAACGAACACGGAATCGTTATTCTTGTAAAAGGAAAAAAGAAGGACTTTTGTGGCGTAAGAGAGAGAAAGGGATTGAATCATGGGAGGCAGAGACCGTTAGTCTCCTCACTTACACAGAACCCACCCATCGCACATTATTAAAGGAGATGAATCTCTACATTGAATATTAAGACCATCGGGAGAGAGAGAGAGAGAGAGAGAGAGAGAGAGAGAGAGAGAGAGAGAGAGAGAGAGAGAGAGAGAGAGAGAGAGAGAGAGAGAGAGAGAGAAAGATCTAGCGCAGATAATATTGGTTAATTAAAAGTAAAACACATCAGAATATTTGAATTTTCAGTTTTTCCATTGATGTTGTCTCGCTTTAACTGAAAATAATATATATTTTTCTGTTAATTATTTCAGAATTGTAGACTACGTGAGGTTATGTATAATCTGATTATGATGATGATGACGATGATGATGATGATAATAATAATAATAAAAACAATTATTATCATTATTATTATTATTATCATTATTATTATTATTATTGTTATTATTATTATTATTATTATTATTATTATTATTATTATTATTATTATTATTATTATTATTATTATTATTATTTTTATTATTATTATTATTCTTATTATTATTATTGTTATTCTTATTATTATTATTATTATTATTATTATTATTATTATTATTATTATTATTATTATTATTATTATTATTATTATTATTATTATTATTATTATCATTATAATTATTCTTATTAGCGACGTCAGTGATTTGTAAACTGGAAATGGAAAGTATAACTAAACGTGAGGTTAAATTCGAATCGGATTCGTCAATACTCTTTTGTGATATTTTTTTCGCAATATTTAGCCATTAATTTAACTTTAATGACCTAGAATCTAATACTTTTAATAGCAAGTGCTGCTCCAGTATTTAATGTACCATGAATATTAACATTCCTTTACGTGCTCTTATAATGTGTTTTCATGTGACTAGCAACCTAACCTAACCTAACCTAAACTAAACTCCTGGTATATCATAGATTTGTCGGTAGAGCACAGATTGGAAGTACATATATGAAATTACTATATTCACGTCTTAAATATGTATAACCTGCGTTAAATGTTAAGTTTTTATCTTAAAGGATTGAAAATAGTTTTTGATTTACAGATAAACTTGGAATGAAAATTTTGGAATATGTGGAAAAGTCATATTTATCTTGTTTGGGAAATTTTGCTCAAATATAAATTTAATGTTAAGAGTTTTGATAAAATTTGTCTACTAATCCCTAATCCTTATTTTGCTCATTTTTTAAGAGTTAATTTTATTCATACTCGTAGGTATATGTATGAAGTCTTGTGCATATTTTAAATCCGTGGTTCTTAACCCAACT
>JAXCGZ010010302.1:5000-10000 GCA_037179515.1 Halocaridina rubra | reverse complement strand
CAGCTTGATTATTCTTAGATTTCCAAATGGCATTTGAAAGATTTATAAGGAAGTTGCAAGAAATGGCAAGAAAAGGTGGGAGTGTCATGGTAAGGATGAATACATTTTTTTGAAGAGAGAGGGAGAGCGCTGCCAAACTGAAAAGTTAGCAGTGGTGTTTACAGAGATCAGATTTAGGGACCCTTCTGTTTCTTATATCAGTACTGTGAAAAGAATAAGAGATGAATGCATCATTCTCCCTTGTAAGAGGGGGTGACCGAGCCAAGAAACATGCATTTACTACGCTCAACGCATACCTCAACTACTCCTCTTAGCTCCTTGGGGGCTAGAGGGTTGCTATATTTATCCCCTTTCGACCCTGCTTGGGTCATCCACAATGTAGGCGGGTAAGGATTATCTCCAAAAGTTACTGCCTCCACTCATTCCTGTCTCTTGTACGTTCACTACCGGGCTCCACTGACATTCCACGTGCATTCAATGCCCTTTTCACGCTATTCATCCATCTCATTCTAGGTCTTCCTCTTAGCCTAACTTCATCCTTTCTTTATGTTGAAACCGACTCGGTACTCTCTAGTCTAACCTATCAGACAGCTTCCTTTCAACACCCGTTCTCTGCCTGACATCCTCATTTCTTAATCTATCTCTTCTAGAAACACCAATCAAACTTCTCAAACACCACATCTCCATTACATTCAGTTTGTTTCTTTCCTCCTCTCTTGCATTCCAAGTCTCTGCTCCTTACAATGCGGTCGACACAATCACTCCTTCATATATCTTTCTCTTTGCATTCATTCCCAAATACCTATTTCAGAGACATAAAGATGGCTTTTCGAAATATGAAGAAAGAAGTGTTCAAAACTATATTCATGACTCATATGAGGCCTAAATTTAATCAGCGCTCTTCCGGAGTCCGTACTTTAAAATATCAGAAGGGAAAGAAGAAATCTAAAAAATTGTTCTCCAAGCTGGTGAGAGAGACAAAAATTTGCAGTTATGAGGAAAGGCCGAGGAAGATAAACCTACCACCATTTGAATTCAGAAGAGTCATATATGGTAACTGCTTCTAGCTCATCGGTTTTGACAAAGTTGATGCAGAGAGATAACAATTTGCTATGAGTAACTCTAAACCCTAGAGATTACATCCTCAGATTTGTAAGAAATTGTCTTGGCAATGCGAAAGAAATTATACTTTAGAATAAGAGCAGCTCATTTTTGGATTTCAGTAAGAAGAAATTATAAATGGCATAAGAAAAGATATGTTAAATACCAGTGACAGGGAGTTACGAGGACAGGGCTATTTCCCGTAAACACGCAGTTTCTCTCTCTCTCTCTCTCTCTCTCTCTCTCTCTCTCTCTCTCTCACACACACACACACACACACACACACACACACACACACACACAAACACACACACACACACACACACACACACACATATCAACATACATAAATACACACACACACACACATCAACACACATAAATACACACACATACGCACACAAACACACACGCACACACGTGCTCGCTGGCACACACATTCACATATGTAAATGTATATTCTCTCTGTAAATGTGAAAAAAATCAAAGATCAGAAACATAACAGTATTTAAGAACATAAGAACATAAGAATAGAGGACACTGCAACATGCCTACTGGCACACACGAGGCAGCTCCATTTTTTAATTGTATTTTCAGCATGTCTAACCTATTCTATTCTACTCTACTTATTTATTCTATTTTTCTTTTTATGATTTTTCTAACAAGCACTAACCTATTCATACCCACCCTACCTCTGTCATATGTCTATCTAATCTACATTTGAAGGTGTCTAAGGTATTGGCATTTACTATCCTACTAGGAAGTTTGTTCCATGCATCAGCTACTCTATTACCAAACCAATTTTTACCAATTTCCCTTCTGAACCTAAATTTATCAAGCTTAAATCCATTATTACGAGTTCTGGTTTGATCATGAATTTTTAAAACTTTATTAATATCTCCCTTGTTAATCCCTTTAAACCATTTATAGACTTCAATCA
Source organism: Halocaridina rubra (assembly GCA_037179515.1). Classification (NCBI taxonomy): domain Eukaryota; kingdom Metazoa; phylum Arthropoda; class Malacostraca; order Decapoda; family Atyidae; genus Halocaridina; species Halocaridina rubra. Next base: position 7,959 of record JAXCGZ010010302.1, on the reverse strand, counting down.
TATCCCCCCTAATTCTTCGCCTCTCTAGAGAATGCGTTTTATTTCTACTCCTATGATCCAATATGAGATTAGATCATACTGAACATCTTTTCCAAATATTAAATTCTCATATTTATTTCCTTTCATATTCTTCGTCTTTCAAAATTCCAGAAGTCAAAAAGGAATATCTAATGTGAATATGATTTCGAGCCTAGCAGATGTCCATGAGAAAAAAAAAAGATATATGAAATATGTCGGAGGCATTATTCTCCTTTTCATGTGCATCCTATTTCAGCCATTCAAAACACAAAAGGAAAAACAAATCTAAAATAAAAATAAAAATAATTTTTTCTGTTTCCAGAAATTCAGGTGTATAAGAAATGAAAAAGAAATAATAAATCGTTTCAAAGAAGTAATCTGGCAAGATAGAGTAGGGTACTTGAAACATTCAACATTTACAATATTAAGGTCTACAAGATTTTCCCCTTTTTCATGTGTATCATATCTTAGCATTTAAGAAAAATAATCTGATCTCGGCAACCAAATTAAATGTTCGAATATAAAGTTTGCATAATTCTTTCAACTTTCTTGCTTCATATTTTTATGAAGCATAAGATACAGAGAGGTAAGATAATTTGGGTATTATAAAGAATTCTATAATCAGCATCACGCTGAAATACTTGAAATAAGATGCAACACAACACAATGCAATAAATCTACATTAATATTTCCCTTTCATGTACATTGTAGTATTCCCAAAAATTAACAAATAAGGACTGCTGCCAGTCTGAATAGCACTTTGATGTTATGAATATTGTCTACATGTTGGAAAAGGAATAACTTAATATATATATATATATATATATATATATATATATATATATATATATATATATATATATATATATATATATATATATATAAATATATATATAATCTATTTAATAAGTCTTTGTAAAATATGTAGAATTTATTCCTAACATCTTAATAGCGGTACCTACAAATTAGAAATTGATGTGTCCTTGTCAAAGCCTTTTGAAGCATTTATGTAGAAGCAACGAAATCACATTCATTGCAGGTATGATGATCTGAGCTGTGCAGAAAGCCTCATTATTATTATTATTATTATTATTATTATTATTATTATTATTATTATTATTATTATTATTATTATTATTATTATTATTATTATTATTATTATTATTATTATTATTATTATTATTATAATTATTATTATTATTATTATTATTATTATTATTATTATTATTATTATTATTTTTATTATTATTATTATTATTATTATTATTATTATTATTATTATTATTATTATTATTATTATTATTATTCTTATTATTATTATTGTTATTCTTATTATTATTATTATTATTATTATTATTATTATTATTATTATTATTATTATTATTATTATTATTATTATTATTATTATTATTATTATTATTATTATTATTATTATAATTATTCTTATTAGCGACATCAGTGATTTGTAAACTGGAAATGGAAAGTATAACTAAACGTGAGGTTAAATTCGAATCGGATTCGTCAATACTCTTTTGTGATATTTTTTTCGCAATATTTAGCCATTAATTTAACTTTAATGACCTAGAATCTAATACTTTTAATAGCAAGTGCTGCTCCAGTATTTAATGTACCATGAATATTAACATTCCTTTACGTGCTCTTATAATGTGTTTTCATGTAACTAGCGACCTAACCTAACCTAACCTAAACTAAACTCCTGGTATATCATAGATTTGTCGGTAGAGCACAGATTGGAAGTACATATATGAAATTACTATATTCACGTCTTAAATATGTATAACCTGCGTTAAATGTTAAGTTTTTATCTTAAAGGATTGAAAATAGTTTTTGATTTACAGATAAACTTGGAATGAAAATTTTGGAATATGTGGAAAAGTCATATTTATCTTGTTTGGGTAATTTTGCTCAAATATAAATTTAATGTTAAGAGTTTTGATAAAATTTGTCTACTAATCCCTAATCCTTATTTTGCTCATTTTTTAAGAGTTAATTTTATTCATACTCGTAGGTATATGTATGAAGTCTTGTGCATATTTTAAATCCGTGGTTCTTAACCCAACTTTGTGTAGCGCCCTCTTTCAACTAGTTGCATAGCCCAACGCCCCTCTTTTATTTGGGAAAGACAGAAAATGTAAATAAATTTTCTTATGTGGATGATAAAATAATTTTAAGCGTAATCTTTTTCAACATGTATTGTCTTCAACGTTTAGCTTTTGTTTTATTCAAATAAATATAACAGCCCTGTCATGTATAATAGACTTGCTATATAGGTAAATAGTTGATTTTATTAATGTTAGCTCACCGTCCCTCTATGCCCCCATGATCTTACTGCCCCCTGCATCAAGCCCAGCTCTCCCCCGGGGGCACCAGTGCCCAGGTTAAGAGCCACTGTTTCAAATGTACAATAAACATTTTTCGTATATATATAGTGTGTAATATATATTGTCCATGCATTCGTGAGTGTAAATAATATTCTATTCAATATTTTGCATAAAATATACCTATTTTGCCCCATTAAAGGAAATGTATAACATATATCAGTCAGATGCATGAATATATTTGTAGAAGTAAAATTCTCTCCCATAACCTATTGCTAGATATGATTTAATCCTTACTCCAATTTATAGAATAAGTTTTCTGTAGATGAAATATCTAATTTTCATTTCTGCTTGTATGACTTTCAATACAAAATAGTGACACTTTTTTCACTTGTAAATATTAAATGTATACTTTTTCTCCCAATACAATTAAAATCTAAAATTAGTAGTTTTTTCAATCTTTCCCATTTTATGATAAAATTTATAAAATCTTGCTCTGTTTCCATTGGCACATATAATCTTGGCACTAGAACGGCCTTTGAAATGGATTCAAACTACTGAAATATATTAAGGCGCGTGTTTTAAGCCACATGATAACTATA
>JAXCGZ010010301.1:27500-35000 GCA_037179515.1 Halocaridina rubra | reverse complement strand
TCACAACGTTTGTAAATGCGTTATCCAAGTTTTCTTGTTTCATAATATTTTACTTTTATATGCCAACGGCCAAGCGATGGTAGGTATGCCATGCTTGCTCGATCAGCAACGATAAGCACCGTTGGTCTGGTCATTGCTCGGATGGGTGCTTGCAGATGTTGTTAGCATATAAGAGGACCACCATTGGGTACAGAGCTCGATTTTGAAAGTGATGAGCCCATGTTCGAATTCCATGTGGAGCGTATGGAAGGGCATCCAGACTTCATTCCCTGGCCTCAAACCGTGTGTATTCATCCCGAACGAGGAATAGCTGTGAGACATAAAACATAGAAGAAAATATGTATGAATTATTAACACATTAGGGCCTCTTGTTGTGAATTACTGTAAGAACATTCTTGCAGACAGCCTCTGGAGATATGTAAGTCATATAGGAGACATCTAGAGACACAACATTTACAAATAAGTTGGGAAAAAACATATTTTTCTTTTGTTAAAACCTTTTTTCATTGTATGGCAATAGAACAATAGCATATAACTTCAGTTATATATAGAATTTTTGTTTCGTCACACTCCATACACGGTTTAATAAGAAAAAGTTGGCAAAGCTTTTGGAAAACTATTTTAGGGGTTCTCTCTATATTATCTCTCATGTCCTTCTCCGAAAGGTCTCCAATGGCTTCTCGTATTTAGTTTTCGAAGCATAGGCTTTTACAGCTGTTAATAACTATCGTTTGCGTTAGCAAAGCATCTGCTCTTTTGGGTGATAGTTTTGATAAAACTTTGAAAACCAGTTTCTTAATTGTATTTGTGATATTGTGGTTGTCCTCATTAAGCTGCTTATTTTCTTGTTAGATGAGATCATCGGACTGAGCATTTTTGCCTCTTCTCAAAGCATGCACTCCTGAGGAACAAGTTTCACTATAAACCTCAGACACCTAAGATATATCTACTGCGACAATTGACTTCATAGGCGCTATCCCAAGAAGGACGTTATAATCTTCTCGTCCTTAAACCTAATTTTTTTTTCTAGTAATGACGAGCTCATGAATATTCTTTTGAAAATTTATTTCGAGATTTCCTGGGTGGAATTCGGACTCTGTAACCAAAGAGCTGAAATATAGTGTCTCACTATCTTAGCAGGAAGAGAGAATATACTATTATATTAATGATACAAAAGAAGGAAGAACATACTATTGAGGCTTAGGTTACTAAGGGAGAAAACCCACAAATGGTAAATTGGACAACATAAACACAGAGTAAGAGAGAGACTTTGTCTCCCCAGAGAAACATTATTACGGGGAAGAAGGCATAAATGTAAGAATATTTTCACAAAATATGACTTCTCCTGATACAATGCAATCCTCTGAAAAGACATTTGGGTAGGAATACCATATAGCTGTATCATATAAATGACGCTGGTGAACATTCTGGCATAACAACTTACCATCTTTTATATCAGGCGAGTTGACTCAGAAAACCAGTGCATGTAAACAGATGCTAGATTCTTAGAGGAAGTTTTTAATATTGTTATATTAGTTGTCGATGTTATAAAAGCTCCTAATGCTCAAAATTGCCTCTTTTTCTAATTTTCATATAATTTTGATATAAATTTATAAAAAGAAAGATTAAAAAATATGAGGTTTTTGTTCCTCAAATTAAGTTCATTCATTTATAATTATATGTTTTCATCTTAAATTTTAGAAAGGTACACAAGTCTTCCACAATAAAGTATATGGGAAAATAAGGTAATTTGGAATCTATATTAATATTTTTCATGATTATATTACATCTTTCAAAGAATCTGTTGTGACAGAGTAAATATTTAGCATTGTTCTAAGATGCATTTATATCAATATTATAGAAATTCTACAACTTAAGCGGCTATAGAGATTCAAAAATATATCAAAAGGCAAGTTGTTCCTTAGCAATGGCTGATTTTAAATTTAGGTGTTATTCTACTTTGCTCTATCTATCTATCTATCTATCTATCTATCTATCTATCTATCTATTTAACTATTTATCTATCTGTCTATCTATCTATCTATCTATCTATCTATCTATCTATCTATCTATCTATCTATCTATCTATCTATCTATCTATCTATCACTTTATTTCTTTTTCTTTGGCTCTTTTTATATATCTCTCTATCGGGTCATCTATATCTCTTTCAGCAAGTAAAAGAATATGTGGAAAATAGAAGGATAGCTTTTTCTCATGGTCATTATCTTTTTCCTCTATACTTTTAGATTTCTATTTACATATAAAGAACATTTTTATATCTTAAGTTAGATTTTTATAACAGGATAAAAGTCATATTTTTGCTATTTAGTATACACTTCATTCAATATGTAAATAACTTAGACATCGTCTTATAGAAATAATGGTAATGATTTTAAAAACAATAATAATAATAATAGCAATAAAAATAGTAATGATATTCTTAATAATAATAATAATAATAATAATAATAATAATAATAATAATAATAATAATAATAATAATAATAATAATAATAATGATGATAATAATAATAATAATAATAATAATAATAATAATAATAATAATAATAATAATAATAATAATAATAATAATAATAATAATAATAATAATAATAATAATAATAATAATAATAATAATAATAATAATAATAATAATAATAATAATAAGAATGAGAATCATAAATGATAAGAACAATCAGAGTAATAACGTAAAATTAGCTCTACCTTATTTGTTATTTTCGATATTACTTTTTTCAAACTTGAATGAAGCTTGCATGAGAATATGGGATAAATCACAAATAAACCATGACTTTAGTTAATATTTCCAGGTTCAGTTAGGTTAATAAGTACAGATTCCAATATGTTTCTGATAATAATAATATCATTCTTACTGAAATAGAAGCATAATTCCAATCAATATGGTGATTGCAATCAGTATAATGCATGAACAAGGCACTGGACGATTAACAATTTCGACCGTCATATTTATGCTGGGTGAAACGATAATCTAAAGATATGCTAGACTGACCAACATAGTACTTATCACAATCTTTATATAAAATGTTATATAAGATATTAGAAGTGGAAACAGAGCAATTTGTAAATTACATATTCAGAAAAGAACTTTAATATGCATAAACTAAGCTGATATTTATCATTTTTAGAGCCTTGACTAAACTTTGACATCCCTGGAAGTAGAGAATAACTAAGATGATATTAAAATTGAAAACGACATTACTATCAGAGTTGGGTGGTCTATGATATGTGTAACTGTAATAGTTATTTAGGAACCAATTGGGACAACAAATATTTATTTCTAATAAAAATAATTTTCTTAATATCAGACTCAAGATATTCAGGGATTACAATACGTACAGCTCTGAGAAACATTGAGGAAAAAAAGATTTCTTGATGTTATGACCATGACTTGAGTAATAGTGCACATATGATAGACTATTTGTGGGCTGTCTAGAAATATCAAACTTCAACGATAAAGGCTCTTTATGTAACAAAGTAGCTAATAAATTCAAGATATTGCAAGTTTCTTTTTTCAACGTAAGTTTAATAGAGTTAGCAAATTTATTCAACTTGTCAAAAACTCATAAACATTAATATCAGCATGTTAAAAACGCGGTATATCACCGCTATGATGAAACCAGTGATAATTAACATTTCCAGGAACAATAATATGATTTTATTGTACTTCAAAGAAATCCATATAAAGATTAGAAACAAGAGGCGATAAGGGATTTTCTATAGTCATATCAAAAGATTTTTGATAATATTTTTCGCCAGAAATAAACTTGCAATCTGCAATGCAAGGCTGAATGAGCTGTAAAGCTTTTTTTTTTTTGGTAACTGAATTGATTATCGAGTTCAGAATTAAGGTAATCTAACTAGCTATTAATTGGTACTATGGTAAAGAGGGAAAAAGCGTCAAAATTGATCATATTTATATCTGGAGTGATGTCAAGATTTTGAAATTCTTTAGACAGGTCACAGGAAATCAATATATGAGAGGATTATATTTTTCATGACAAAGGGGATAAAAAACGAAATTAAAAAGTTAAATACCTTATAAGTTTTATATATAAATTCACACATACACATACACACACCAGGAGTCAACATGGCAGGGAAGGCTTGAACATAATAAATCAAGGGTTTCAGATCTGATAAAGATGCTAGGAATTGTATGTGGTTCAGAAAATATTGTAAGCATTCACCGAATTGGTAACTATTCTAGTGATGGAAAGGCAAGAATAATGATTGTAACGTTTGCGAGAAGGAACACATGTCGAGAAGTATTGTTGAAGGCAAGAAACCTAAAAGACATTCAAGAACTCAAACACGTGTTCCTTAGATCATACAACACAGAAAGAGAAGGAAAGGATCAAAAACTTGTTGCAAGAAGATTAGAAGGTTAATTGAAAGAAGAAATAAAAAAGAGAAGGAAACATTTTTGTTTCAGAGTTATTCCAGTCTAAGGGGAGATAAAGAAGATAATGCTAGAAGATCTGGGGATGCAGCTTCATTCAGACTGCTGCTCACAAAAGCTAATGGGGTAGCTGTTGAGGTAGTAGAATTAAAGGAAAGGTTTCACAACAATAAGGCATATGTAGTAGCAGATACAGAGACTAAGTTAAGTGAGGACATAAACAGTGTCAGAATTTTTTTCCTAAGAACTTCAGAATATTAAGGGTTGAAATAACTGAGAGGACCGATGGAGGGATAGCATTGCTCATTAGTAAAAGACTTCAGGTTGAATAAATAACCTTTGCTATATAAAGTAAGTTCAGAAATTTTCTTGTTACTCACATAAATACCGGGTCAGAGAGCATTATAATAATTGTTGTATATAACCCACCAAGGAATTAACAGAGGCTAGAGGTTTATGAGGAAAGTCATATAGGTACTATCGAAGTCATAAACTCAGGTGCTAATATCACACGGGAGAGAAAGTGTAGGATTTTGACTATGGGAAATTTTAATCATAGAGAGATAGATTGGATATATCTTGACCTGCACAGTGGAGAGGACTTATCAGGGGCAAGAATCCCAGACTGCATACAAGGGAATTTCCTACACTGGAACCAAAATGGGCAAGGGTTGGGGATGAGCCATCACTGCTTGATCGAGTATTCACAAGTAATGTGCTAGATATTGAAAAAAAAAATAAGTATGAACCACCAATTGGAGAACGTTACCATTGTGTGTTGTTCATGGAGAATATCTGAAAGAAGAGGTACTGAGAACACGATCTGAACTATCTGAAAGGAGATTTCATCAAAGTTAATGAGCTTATTGCAAGTATTGACTGGAAAACGTTAGTTAACAACAAATTAGAACAAGAAATGTGCGATTTCTTTTGTGAGGAATATGGGAAACTAGTCCTTGTTGCATACCTTCCACCACAATAGGAGTTGTTTATGCTAGAGAGAAATGGTTCAATATTGGGTGTAAGAGATCTATGGAGTGGAGAGACAAATACTGGAAAAGGCAACAAATGATTACCCAAGTAAATAAAGAGATTATGAAAAGGATATCGCCAGAAATGCTAACGAGAACCTCAGACCTTTTCTAAGCTTAATCAGATTACTGAATATACCCCACCCCCAAAGATTACAGAGATAGGAATTCATGGGCCGGTAGTAGGACTGACACAGAATTGAATAAGCTTTATCAGAAGAAAATTTAATATACTCCATCTCCTCAGATTACAAAAATAGGAGTTCATTGGCCTGTAGTACAACTGACACTGAATTGAACAAGTTTACATTCTAAGAGGCTGGAGTTAAGAATATATCTAGTCAATATTAGTGGCATTCAAATCTTGTAAAATAAAAGAACTCACAATTTTTATTTGGATTTTTAACCATTTATTTTTGTTTTTGCTGTTGGAATAAATGCATTATCTTTAATGAATTCTAATCTTTTGTAGGTCAATGAATATTAAGGTTAGCTTTCACTGAAAATATCTAAACGCCAAATCTCAATTGGATAGTAAAACCTATTTTTGCCAGAGTCATTAGGGGATAAAAAGGAGAAGATAATGACCTCCATCTCTTGTGTATGTTATTTATTTTAAACTTAGCTGACGCAATCACATCACTAAATATGTGTGTGTGTGGTCAATGGAGGAAGGGTGTATATCATCTCAAATTTTATCAAAGATAAATAATTATATTCTCCTCGAACTATTCGCATGTGTGAAAATAATCTGTGATTGTCTAATCACATTCTTTATATGCTTTAATTTGCTCTTTTGAGACTGATATGGTCCCTATCAAAGAGAGGATCTGAGCATCCTCTGCCTTCCAGCGATTGTTCTCGCTTTTCATTCACACCTACACTATACATTCCTGTTTCTGTTTCCTGTGACGGAGGACAAGACTGACACCTCCTTTTTCCCCTGCCTGTCACATAAGTAAAAAAAATGTGAGATTGGAGCAATGGGACTAGAAAACCCTTTTCATAATTCCCCTCGCGAAAAGTCAAGCCACACGGAAGGGGTTCTGGTAATAAATCTTCAAGTAGATCCGAAATGATTGGGACTTTACATGTGAATGGTTTTGGAGTGAGGGAGAGTAAATGGCAAGATATTGATGGCATGTTTGTGAGATGAGAGATGGATGTGAATGAGTCCATGGCTTGACTAGGCCACCCACCTTACAAGGGGCATTGAGGATTTTTATATGTATGTATATGTATAACTAGCTCTTTTCATGAAGATTTTTGTTGATAACCTTTTTTATCATGAATATTTTTTTGTTCACATGAAATCCCTCATAAAGTGAACATAATGACATGCTAGTATTTTGAAGTAAGATGGCTATTGTTAAATAATTATATGACTCTATATTAGGGAGTGCTTTGGGGGAAGGATCTGCTCTTCCCAAAAGCCCTTAAGGATTTGGTATTTGTTTTTATCCTTTTTTCACTTCCTTTGTTTTGTTATCAGTTTCTTTGGAACTTTCTGCAGTAATGTCGTCTTGCGTCTCTGTTTTTTAGACAAGAATGTTTCCATTTACTGTAAAAGAAATCCTGCATCGCAAAATATATTTCCTAGAGATAACTTTTCTGTTTTCTTGGAGGATCTTACTGCAATGGGGCAGAGTGAGGGAAATTTGAGAGAATGTTCCTGTTTTTCCACAACATTCTTTGTAACTCAAATGCTTGAAGGGAAAGGAAATTTTAGACTGCTTGAAGGATGTTGAATATATATTTCTAAGTTTGTAAACGTTAGATTTCCTTTACACATTCGGATTATTTATTTACTTTTTTCCTTGTGAGGTATATTTTGGAAGAGACTGCTTTACTTATATAGTATAAAACATTTATATTCACCCATGAAAGGAGATGGACAAGTTAAGCGCTCATCCATTCACCAGAACATATTCTCACCAAATCCCTAAATGAATCACATATGTTCCCAAGGTATAATGGGTCACTACCCCTCTCAGCCACCATGCGATGGTCATGCACAGCATTAAGCTGTTT
>JAXCGZ010010301.1:17500-20000 GCA_037179515.1 Halocaridina rubra | reverse complement strand
CTGAAGAGAAATCGCGCTGACGTTGCAGGTCTCCTACAGGGTGGTCTTAGTCAAGATCGGCCGAGGGTAGGACGAAAAAGCCAGGCTGGAGGGATTTGAAAGGTGCATCGATCGCTTCCTCTTTGTCTTGTCTATCTTGGAAAGAAGATAATTTATGGTAGTGTACGAACCTGGGCCTGCAGCGAAGACGGCGGGGGAGTGAAAAAACGAAGAGAGAGAAACTGTGGAATCGCGCCTAGCAAGATTACCAATGTATGGCCATTGTTGGTACCCTGAAGTCATAGGGAACCTTTCTTACAACTGTAGTAGTGACATAGGTTCAAATTTTCATCCCGAGGTCTGCTTCGAAGTACTGAAGAGAAATCGCGCTGACGTTGCAGGTCTCCTACAGGGTGGTCTTAGTCAAGATCGGCCGAGGGTAGGACGAAAAAGCCAGGCTGGAGGGATTTGAAAGGTGCATCGATCGCTTCCTCTTTGTCTTGCCTATCTTGGAAAGAAGATAATTTATGGTAGTGTACGAACCTGGGCCTGCAGCGAAGACGGCGGGGGAGTGAAAAAACGAAGAGAGAGAAACTGTGGAATCGCGCCTAGCAAGAATTTCATGAGCAAGGGAAAGAGAAAACAAAAGTCTTTAATATCCAAATAAAAACACTCTAAAAAGCCATGTACACAAATTGATGAGATCCCAGAAAAAAAAGAAGAAAAGGGGGGTAATTACCTTACATGTCCTGACTGTAGTGAAAAGAGAGAGAGAAAAAAAAAGAGAGAGAAGTTTTTTTAAATATCTGAATAATACCTTTAGAAGCCACGTACACGCATTGATGGGATTCAAACAGACAGAAAGAAAAAAAAATCCCTATACATGTCCAAACCTTAGTGAAGAGAGAAAGAAGGGTATTTAAAAATCCCTTATTAGTTGTTGGAAAGAACAACCCAAGTTTTAGAACTGAAAGAAAAAAATGGGAAAGAAAAGGTCTCCACCATCTTTAACCACCAAGACCAATTCTTTTATTATTTGTTTTACTTAGTTTTAAGATTATTTTAAGCGACAACTCAGAGACTCCTTTAAAGATAGTTTTTGAATAAGTGCCTTTGATGAATTGTATGATTTGCACCGATAGTAATAAGTTGTCTTCTGCTTAAATAATATTAGTGTTTTGCTTTAGCATTATCATTGTTTGAATCATGATTTAATCTTTGTGTTCATTAAGTTCTCATATCAGTTTGTCTCTGAATAGGAATTGCACATTGGAATGATGAATGTTTTCTGACTTTTCACATCGTAACCAATATTTTGTTTCAGGAGTAGTTTTTAAGGCCTAATTTTAAGACAAATCAATGCCCCATAGTAACGATAGGAAATTACCATTTATGTTATTGTCTATCACATTTTAAATGTTCGTACATGCTAATGTTCTACATGATTCATATTTTTACTGTAACTAACCAACTTTTGTAAATCTTTTGAAAAAGGAGAGAAGTAGACACAGTAACGTTATGACCTAAACTAACTTGTGATCTTAATTAATGTTTGATATTGATTAGTTACACACTGAAATCCTAATGATTAAGGTTATTTTTATTTTTTAAATATAGGAATATGTTTGTACTAAAGATTGTTTAGGGTTCATAGAAATAGGAATTCTTAGATAATAGCTTAAATAATTCGGCCCCATTTTTATTGTAAACTAGTGTTAGCTAGGATATATCCAAGAGCTCTCAAAATATAGCCCATGCTTCGACTGAAATAAAAGATATTTCAGTTTTGGTTGGGAGGGATGTCGCATGACTGAAGCATTGCTGAAGCCAGAATCTGAAACTGTAACAAGTCGTGAAGAGAAACGTGAGAGGGTAGAGGTCAAGGGTGAAATAGAATACTCTCCCAGTTGCTTATCTGGGTATGGTAAACAGATCCAGGGGGCTTAGCGCCTGGCTGGATCCATAGGGCTTAGCACCTGGCTGAACCCAGGTGCTTTAGCATAGGGCTTAGCCACCCGGCGTCAAGTGCCTCAAGAGTGTGGGAAAGACCCAGAATGTGGCCCTGCCTAAAATCACAAGTAACCCTATATGCCCTGGAGGGATACCCAATAGCCACGCTCTGACCTGGAACTTTTCCGTTCTATAGGCCAACTGAAATAGCCCATCCCACAAGAGGAGGGACCTCTCTTTGAACCTGAAGGCAATTGGCAGAAGTAGATTTAGCGACACGCCCTGCCTTTGGGGTATTTCAAGTATCCCCATGGCAGCCAGAAAGCAGTCAGAGAGCGACAGTTAGTCAGAATAGTACCAGGGGCACGAATAGATCATAGATTGTGATAGTCATAGGGTGGGGGGCATTGAGGCGTCGAAGATGTGTTGTACTCTAGAATAAATTAAGATAAAGGAACCACTGCTTGTCCATTCTTACCTTGCACCCTTCTGGTACTAATATTAACGTAGTGAGAAGAAATCATACGACAACTGGTGACACGTGGTGGAATGGTAATTAACTTTACGACAA
>JAXCGZ010010301.1:10000-15000 GCA_037179515.1 Halocaridina rubra | reverse complement strand
TGTCATATAGGCTGATGTGGGTGAGGGATAGGATAGGAAGGGAATGTTGGGGTTTTGTTAGTGCGTATTGGCCAGGATGTGAGAGAAGTGTGGAAGAGCAGAATGAATTCTGGAATGTGTTAACTAGATGTGTGGATGGTCTGAGTAGAAGGAACTATGTAGTTGTGTTGGGTGACTTGAATGCCAGAGTTGGTGTTGGAGAGATAGAAGGTGTTGTAGGAAAGTATGGGGTACCAAGTGGGAATGAGAGTGGCGAGAGACTGTTAGATATGTGTGTGGAGCAAGAGTTGGTGATAGGTAATAGTTTATTTAAGAAGAAGTTAATAAATAAGTATACATGGATGAGAGTGGCAAATGGAAGAGTGAAAGAAAGAGCATTTATGGATTATGTGTTGGTAGCAAAGAACATGGTTGGTAGAGTGAAAGATGTGCATGCATTGAGGGGTGTGGCTGCTGGGATGTCTGATCATTTTTTGGTTGAAGCATAAGTGGTAGTAGCAAAAGAGTGGGGATATTGTGTGGGGGGATGTAGAAGGGAAATAGTGAAGTTGGAAAAATTGAAAAAGCAAGCGAAGAGACAGGAATATCAGGACAGTTTGAAAGTGGCATATGACAGGGTGAAAGAAAGAGAACTTGGGGAGTTAGGGGATGAATGAAAAAAAACAAACAAACAAAAACCAAAACATTTATTTCCATTTTGTACAATGGTTATTCAACATTAATAGTAACTTATAAGTAGACATGTAATTAAACTAAGAAATAAGAGGGTTAGACATATAGTTAAATTAAATGTAGCTTTCATAGAAAATAATAATGCTGTAATAAAAATGTTACAATAATGTTAATAATAAAGTAGTAAGTATGCCACTAGATACAGGATCGTTATTATCGGCATCATTTCCATATTTGTTTCCTTACAATGAGAATAATTAGTTCTTAATGAGCAGCAACTATTTGTCCAAAAGAAAACTATATAGTTTGCCTTTGAAAGCTGTGAAAGAGGATGCATTTTTAAGATGCTCTGGAATATTATTCCAGAGTGTTGGCCCTTTGATAGTGATCATCTTTGAACCTGCTTCTGTGTTTGTTCTGTTAATAAAGAGCTCACTACTCTGTCTTGTGTTGGTTCCCCTTATATCCCTGACTGTTTTTAAATCAAATAGCCAGCTAGGATAATGATGGTCCAAAATTTTGAATACAAAAACATAAATAGCATAATTGACCTTATTTTCGGCCCGCAGCCACCCAAGTTTACTGAGAGCTGGTGTAATGTGGTCATATTTTCTTATTCCTCCCAGGGCAACTCGGGCTGCAAAATTAATAAGCTTCTGTATTCTGTTTATCTGAGTCTTAGTGGTAGCTCCCCAAACAGTTGTGCAGTAATTAATGTGACTTAGGGCTAGAGATTCAACAACAGTTATTCGAGTGGTAGTCTCAAAATTGTCTTTTATACGTGATAAGTACATTAATGTTCCTGTAACCTTTTTGCATACTTTATCTATGTGGAAATCAAACAACATGTGGTTATCAAAGTGAATTCCTAGGTTTTTGACTGTTTTGCTAGGAGTGATAATATTGTCGCAAAAATTAATTGTTGTGTTTTCTGGAATTTGTGCTATGTGGAACCTTGAACCAATAAATATGCACTGTGTTTTACTTTCGTTAATTAACAGCCCAATTTCTTGGAAATAGGTTTTAATTTTTGACAGAGTGTTTTCTGCTCTTAAAGTTAGCTCTGGGAGATTATTAATATCACCACTAAGGAGTAGTTAAGTGTCATCTGCATATTGTACGACTAGACAGTCAGAAATGAAAGAAGATAGGTCATTTACGTAAATGGAGAAGAGGATAGGACCAAGTACTGATCCCTGTGGAACACCAAATGATACATTTTTTGGCACAGAGATAATGTTGTTAAGACGTATGGACTGTTTACGATTAGATAGATACTCGCTAAACCAGCTTGGATCAATATTTAAGTTAATACATTTACTTAAAAGAATTTCTTGGTTTACACTGTCGAAGGCTTTTGATAAGTCTAATAAAATTGGCAAAGATATTTTGTTCATATCTATATTATTATATATACTATTCGTAACTTTAAGCAGTGCAGTTTCCGTCGAAAGTTTCGGTCTGAAACCATGCTGGTTAATACTTATTATTCTATTTGATTCTAAATATGACATAAGTTGGCATGCAACAATTTTTTCTAATATTTTAGAGAAAATGGGTAGGAGGGAAATGGGACGATAGTTTGTCACATCTTCTCTGTCCCCCTTTTTATGCAGAGGTATTACATGTGCTATTTTCCAAGAGTCAGGAAACTTTTTAGTAACAATGGAAGTGTTCATAATAGTTAGAATATAGGATGCAATCACGGGTAGAGCATCTTTGATGAACTGAAATGGTATACCATCTGAACCATAAGAGCCAGAGTTTCTTAGGCTCTTTATGGTAAGAATTAGGGTAGCACAATCGATAGGAATAATCTTGAAGTACTCTCTTGTGTTTTCATTGGAAGAATTGTCATTTAAGCAATTACTCATATTCACTGAGTTGATGTTTTCTTGAGTTTTTTTCATATGTATTTTTGCCAACGTTAGCAAAATAGTTATTAAAGTTTTATGCTTTGTCTTTCAACTCCGTAATATTTTCATAACTTTCTGAGGTACTCTTTTCATTTGGTATCATGCTTCTTATCACTTTCCATGTTGCTGCTGTATCATGTCTAGAGTCATTACATTGTTTTTTGTAAAAGTCTTTTTTACTTACACTGATGAGAGATCTGACACGTTTCTTTTCTGTTTTATAATGTTCTCGGAGAGTCATATCATATCTATTCATTTTTAGCTCTTTTTGTATTTGATTTCTGATTTGCATTGCCTCTTTGATGTCATTAGTTAGCCAGGGGGCTGAGGGGCGGGTAATTTTTCTTGTTACAATGGGTGCACAACTATCTAAGCATTCAAGGAAGACTTTTGTTAGAATCTCAACCTGCAAATCGACGTTATCTGTGTATTTAATTCTATTAAGTGCATTTGTGCTGTTGATTAATGTTTCACAAAAGATATCAGGGGAGTAATTTTTTAGACACCGGAATGTCTTGAGGAGAGGCTTCCTTTTCGGCTTGTTTATGTTTAGCATAGCAATGTTCAGCTCGTGGTCTGCAATTGGGCAGGGAACTACGTCCCAATAGAGTATACTTTCCACTTTATTTGTTATTATCAGATCTATAAGAGTCCTAGAATTGGGGGTTATGCGGGTCGGTTTTGTCACTATTTGTGTTAACTTCACAGTGTTGATCACCCTTTTCATTTTGTTATCTGCTGAGAGCAAGTCATCATTAAAATCACCTAGTATGTATATGGGTTTATGACACACAAAGATATTTCTGAATGTTTCTAGTAGATGATTGAATGAACTGGTAGGTGCTTTAAGGTGACGGTAAACACACCCTACAATGAAAGATGAAAGTTTCTGATACTGCACAGTGATCCATAAATCTTCGAGCTCCTCAGTTTTTTCTAAACCTGCGGCTATTTCTGATGCACTAAGATAATTTCTAACATAAATACAAACCCCACCCCCTCGGCCATGGTCATTGCGAAATATTTTAAACTCTGGGATATTCACATATCTATTTTCAGTTGTAGGAGGAAGCCAAGTTTCACTTACACAGAGGATGTCTATGTTGTAGTCTTTTGTTAGCATTATTATTTCCTCAAAATGAGCGAGCAGGGACTGAGCGTTCACATGTACTAATGTTACATTCTTACCATGTTTCATTGGGGTGGTATCCATAGTCATAGTTGTAGTTTCGACTGTGTGATTCTGCTGGGAATTCATCATTGTAGTGTGTTCTGGGGTTAGCCCATGGATCCTGGTGTCTGTACCTGCCATTGGATGTGTAACGCTGGTTTGAGTACGTGCCGTGGTATGATCGGGCCTTCCCAAAGTTTGTATGCCTAGGTGAGTGTCTAGGGTTGTAAGAGCCATCACTCCAGGAGAAGTCTCTTGTGCGTTGATGAAAGAATGTTTTGTGGGACATGCAAGTGATGTGTGTGGAAAGAGGTTTGTTGGAGGTGGCATGAGGAGGGGCAGCGAGTGGTGGAATGAAGGGGTGAAAATGAAGGTGGAAGAAAAAAAGAGGGCTTTTGATGAATGGCTTCAGTGTAAAAGTAGGGAGAAGTATGAAAGATATAGGGAGAACAATGTGGAAACCAAGCGCAAGGTAGAGGAAGAGAAAAGGTTGGCAATTGTTAGGTGGGGACAGGATTTTAGTAGGTCATATGAGGAGAATATTAAGAAGTTTTGGAAAGAAGTGAAGAGAGTAAGGAAGGGTGGATCGAGGATGGAAGAGACAGTGAAAGATGTGAATGGATAGATGTTAATAGGGAACGATGCAAGGAAAAGATGGGCTGAATATTTTGAGTGCTTGCTGAATGTTGATGAAGATAGAGAGGCAGCTATAGTGGCAGTGTGGGGGGGGGGTTCAAGAGCCAGTAATGTGAGATGAAAATGAGAGAGAGATTACAAGAGAGGAGGAGAAAATGGCATTGCATGAAGCGAAAGCAGGTAAAGCACCTGGAATGGATAGTGTGAGAGCGGAGATGTTGAAAGAAGGGGATATGACTGCATTGGAATGGTTAGTGAGAGTGTTTAATATATGCTTTATTTTGTCATTGGTGCCAGAGGAATGGGTGATTGCCTGTATAGTGCCCCTATACAAAGATAAGGGAGATGTGTATGAATGCAGTAATTTTAGGGGTATAAGTTTGTTGAGTGTGGTAGGAAAAGTGTATGGTAGGATACTGGTTAATAGGATTAGGGATAAGACAGAATATGTGATCGCGGAAGTGCAGAGTGGTTTTAGGAGAGGTAGAGGTTGTATAGATCAGATTTTTATAGTTAGGCAGTTATGTGAGAAATACTTAGTAAAGGGTTAGGATGTGTATTTTGCATTTTTTGATCTGGAGAAAGCATGTGATAGAGTTGATAGA
>JAXCGZ010010301.1:0-2500 GCA_037179515.1 Halocaridina rubra | reverse complement strand
CTATTAGGTTGGATTCCTTTTAACCTTCTGTGGTGTAGTGGTAGCGCCTTGACTTAGTAATCGTAAGACCTAGGCTCGAGTCTCGGTCGGGGTAAAAAAAAAATGATTCATATATATATATATATATATATATATATATATATATATATATATATATATATATATATATATATATATATATATATATATATATATATATATATTTATATGTATATATATATATATATATATATATATATATATATATATATATATATATATATATATATATATATATATATATATATATATATATATATATATATATATATATATATATATATATATATATATATATATATATATATATATATATATACATATATATACACATATATATATATATATATATATATATATATATATATATATATATATATATATATATATATATATATATATATATATATATATATATATATATATATATATATATATATATATATATATATATATATATATATATATATATATACATACATATATATATATATATATATATATATATATATATATATATATATATATATATATATATATATATATATATATATATATATATATATATATATATATATATATATATATATATATATATATATATATATATATATATATATATATATATATATATATATATATACATATACATATATATATATATATATATATATATATATATATATATATATATATATATATATTTATATATATATATATATATATATATATATATATATATATATATATATATATGTATATATATATATATATATATATATATATATATATATATATATATATATATATATATATATATATATATATATATATATATATATATATATATATATATATATATATATATATATATATATATATATATATATATATATATATATATATATATATATATATATATATATATATATATATATATATATATATATATATATATATATATATATATATATATATATATATATATATATATATATATATATATATATATATATATATATATATATATATATATATATATATATATATATATATATATATATATATATATATATATATATATATATATATATATATATATATATATATATATATATATATATATATATATATATATATATATATATAAATATATATATATATATATATATATATATATATATATATATATATATATATATATATATATATATATATATATATATATATATATATATATATATATATATATATATATATATATATATATATATATATATATATATATATATATATATATATATATATATATATATATATATATATATATATATATATATATATATATATATATATATATATATATATATATATATATATATATATATATATATATATATATATATATATATATATATATATATATATATATATATATATATATATATATATATATATATATATATATATATATATATATATATATATATATATATATATATATATATATATATATATATATATATATATATATATATATATATATATATATATATATATATATATATATATATATATATATATATATATATATATATATATATATATATATATATATATATATATATATATATATATATATATATATATATATATATATATATATATATATATATATATATATATATATATATATATATATATATATATATATATATATATATATATATATATATATATATATATATATATATATATATATATATATATATATATATATATATATATATATATATATATATATATATATATATATATATATATATATATATATATATATATATATATATATATATATATATATATATATATATATATATATATATATATATATATATATATATATATATATATATATATATATATATATATATATATATATATATATATATATATATATATATATATATATATATATATATATATATATATATATATATATATATATATATATATATATATATATATATATATATATATATATATATATATATATATATATATATATATATATATATATATAAATATATATATATATATATATATATATATATATATATATATATATATATATATATATATATATATATATATATATATATATATATATATATATATATATATATATATATATATATATATATATATATATATATATATATATATATATATATATATATATATATATATATATATATATATATATATATATATATATATATATATATATATATATATATATATATATATATATATATATATATATATATATATATATATATATATATATATATATATATATATATATATATATATATATATATATATATATATATATATATATATATATATATATATATATATATATATATATATATATATATATATATATATATATATA
>JAXCGZ010010300.1:15000-17500 GCA_037179515.1 Halocaridina rubra | reverse complement strand
GGGTTCAGTGTGCATACTGGCAAACCCTGTGTCGGGAGGGAGTGAATGTGGAGCGCGTTCTATTGAATGTGATCTGCGGCGATGAGGTCAGAAGTGTTACAAATATGACCAATGAGTGATGTTGTTGTGAAATAACAGTGGATATTCTTGTACATCTACTCATTTATAAAAACGAATTCGATCATTTTACAAATTGAGGCTGATTCTCGAATTGGTTGAACAAAACTGGTAGAGACCAAACATTTATATTCAACTCGACCGATTGAAAAAATATATATAAATAGGCTTTGAAGGATTATCAAAACTGCCTCAGCCTTAGGTGGAAAGGCTAAAAATAGTTAAGTTACTAACGCTAAACAAACATTAACTATTCAAAGGCAGGATTACTGAGTTCAAAACCATCATGTCTGTTATGTGAATATGCTAAAACGCTGTAAGATCGTCGGTTCAAAGGTTATTAATAATTCTCTATTTATAGTGTAATACCTTTTAATATACAAGATATTTCAAAATTATTATCAGGTTTCTTTAATCATTGCTTATGGGTAACTCGCCAAAGACTACTATCCCTTTACGGAGAGATTAGACACTACAAGAAAGATGAATCTGTTTGTTAATTCATTGTAAACAGTGCAAATGTAAACAAGGAAGATAAAGTATCTTTTTTCTTTAGGATGATGCCATGACTAAGTGCCATGATATTTTTTTTCTTTATGCTGTATGAACAATATAATTTTGAAATGGTAAACAGGTGTGTGTGTGTGTGTGTATATATATATATATATATATATATATATATATATATATATATATATATATATATATATATATATATATATATATATATATACATACATATATACATTCACTTTCTGTACTTGCATGATTAATATATTTAAGATTCTGGTGTGATTATTATTATTATTATTATTATTATTATTATTATTATTATTATTATTATTATTATTATTATTATTATTATTATTATTATTATTATAATTATTATTA
This sequence comes from Halocaridina rubra, assembly GCA_037179515.1. Classification (NCBI taxonomy): domain Eukaryota; kingdom Metazoa; phylum Arthropoda; class Malacostraca; order Decapoda; family Atyidae; genus Halocaridina; species Halocaridina rubra. Next base: position 16,492 of record JAXCGZ010010300.1, on the reverse strand, counting down.
TTATTCTTATTCTTATTATTATTATTATTATTATTATTATTATTATTATTATTATTTTTATTATTATTATTTGAGCTTAGTAGCAGTTGAAGAAAATAAATGTGCAATGCTGGAAGTTTATTATATAGGACAGAACGCTCGGAATTCTACATCAGAATATTTGATGATACTGGAGGGTTCGTGCCCCGTCACGGACTGATGTTAGTAAAAGCATACACTCAGGGTAACGATTACATCTGCCAAAACAAGTCCTTCGTAAGAAGGCAACCGTCCTAGCCCCTAGTAGAAAAGGGAGTTCGTGACGTAAAACCGAATCCAAGATACTGGAAAATGTCAAGATTTGGGGAATGGGAGGTTACTGTGGGATGAAGAGCTTAAGGGGGGGGGAAGGGGGGAGGACTGAAAGGAAAAGGTGGGAGGGATATTATAGAACTTTCCTTTTTTCCTGCGGGAAGGATGTCATTTTTTCCACCCCTTGTTGGAAATGTTTTAGTCTCGTCCCATTCATTTTTGTCATTTTAAAGCTGATGTCTGTCCTTGATTTATCTCTTGTTTTCCATTTGCTTAATATTTTGTTTATTGTTTCTTTTATTTGAGTGCCACATAAATTACGGCAGTGATATTTGGTTTTCAAATGGCATTGTGTTGACATATTTAGCATGAATTTGCTAAAGAAGTACAATTTCATTTGCATACAAAAGTCTTTTTGTTTTTGTTTATTTTAGATTCTTTTATTTAAGTGCCACAGGAATTTCGTACTAGAGATGGCAGATTTTTAATTGGTGTATTGTTTGAATATTTAGTAATCAATTGCTGCTATGGTGTTGTATCTTGTCTTGCAAACTAAGGGAGTTCTCGATCTGTACAGCTGACGTTTTATTTTCAAATGGTCTGGTGTCCACATATAAAGTATTTCTTTTCTTCGGTCTTGTATGTTCTCATGTCAAATAATTTAGCTCTCATTTGCATATGAGACTTTCGGTGGTTTATTTTATTTTATTTTATTTTATATTATTTTATATTATTTTATACAAGTGCCGCAGGATTTGGTTTAGTTCCATATTTTTACCTTTTGTGTTTCTTTGTGTTCATGGTCAAGTACGATCTTTGCAAAACAAATTAGATCCCATTTGCATACGAAAGGGACCATATTTTTATGTACTAACTGTAATGTTTATAATGGCTTACGCAAGACTATAGCTCATTTGCAATATTGTCTTTTATGTACGATGATATAATTCAAAAGTCATGCGTAATATTTCATTCTAGGTTGGACAATAACTCGTAAGGTTTAATGAAATTTTAGACTAGACCATGACTCATAACTAATATTTAAACTTCTAAGTTAAGACCAAAAGTGACTCGTAATACTGTAATTTCAATTAAAAACATAAGTCATATGTAGCATTGTAATTTAAGGTAAAACCAATGCACATTGCAATGTAATTTAAGCTAAGACTATAACTAGTACGTAATACGTGTCATTTTAGGC
>JAXCGZ010010300.1:0-2500 GCA_037179515.1 Halocaridina rubra | reverse complement strand
AGAAAACAGGCAACAGACAAACTCAGTCAAGAAACAAATAATAATGATAATTAAAAAAAAACAATAATAAAAAAACACGCATATAAATATCAACAAGTAAAAATTACAAGATAAAATACTTATAATAATGTGAACAAAATGTAAAGACTGCAAAATATGGCATTTCCAATGAAAAAAAAAACCTGGATACATAAATGAGATACAAACAGAGATATACATAACAGATACACAAACTGATACACAGTGTATGTATATATATATATATATATATATATATATATATATATATATATATATATATATATATATATATATTTATATATATATATATATATATATATATATATATATATATATATATATATATATATATATATATATATATATATACAAATATACAAAAATAGATATGCTCTCAACCAGCTTCTCAAGCCCCACACAGTAACAGCCTGGTTTGCACTAAGGCCCAAGAGATGCTGATAAATGAATATAGCGAAAATATGTAAACAATACTGGACTCGTTCCTTATTTGTTAGAAAACAGACATCTACGTCATGATCAATTTGCATCAGCAAATAGCAATATTGTCAGTGGAACATATCTTCGACAGAGTTACTTGACGTATGAGAGAGAGAGAGAGAGAGAGAGAGAGAGAGAGAGAGAGAGAGAGAGAGAGAGAGAGAGAGAGAGAGAGAGAGAGAGAGAGAGTACGTAGACTCATCAAAGGCTCCGAAATGGACAGTTTTTTTCCTTACTTATTTAACTCAAACTTTTCATGCATCTTTTGCCCTAGTTCAAAAGCACCACTCCTCCCTTCCCCCTCCCCCGCCTCAATATAGCATTCGATGGCCTTTGAAGTGACATGCAATTAGGCCTTTCATTTGAAGATACTGAAATAGGAAGGGAGACGAGGAGATGAAGTTGTCCTTGATGGGGGGACTGGGGGTGGGTGGTTAGAAAGCAGGTAATTTGGTAACGAATAGTTGAATGAAGCATTTGATATACGAAATGCAAAACAAAGGACCTTCTGCCATGAGGAACAATATTGCATTCTAGTTGGGTACGAATGGAAGTCCCACCAAGGGATGGTGGACTCCAAAGAGGAGACTTGAACTTATTTGAGGTAATAAGGACGAATGACATTCCGAAGTTGCAATTCAGCTGCAGTGTCTTTAGGTATAATATGGGAGTATTCAATATTGTAAAAGTGAGCCCAATGGAACTTCGATACAAAAAAAAAAAGAGTAATGAACTTATGCTTCATTCTAAAATAAATGCAATACATACTGAACGGTGTTGTTTTATATATATATATATATATATATATATATATATATATATATATATATATATATATATATATATATATATATATATATATATATATATATATGTATGTATATATATATATATATATATATATATATATATATATATATATATATATATATATATATATATATATATATATATATATATATATATATATATATATATATATATAAGCAAATTTTAATATTTCCAATAATTTTCAAATATATTTTTCTAATAGCATAACGTCATTGAATTCTGACAAATTGGGCAACATTTTTTTTTTTAGCTTTGAAGCTCTATTGACATTTTGCAGATCTTAGATTTTATATAAAAAGTATGAAATGAACATCATGGCGATACTAGGTTCATTGAAACATGGACACTGTAATAGGTTGAGGGGAGTCACATACTGCTTATTCTACTTATCTCAAAAGGTTTCGTGAGTACAACAAGGGAAAATACGTCTCCAGACTATGTCTAAAAATATTTGCTTTCAAGAGTCAAAAGATAAATTTTATTTGATGGAATGTAAAAAAAAAATCGTGTAACATACTTGAAGTTTACACATGGGATAGATTATTTTTCACTATTGCATATGCCTATAGAACAAGTCTTTGGACAGGGTAACCGAGAGGCAGAGCACTCGACTCGGACGTTGACAAACCCGTGCTCGAGCCCACCGTAGGACATTAAGGAAGGGGATCAAACCTTCATACTCCAGTCAAACTCTGTCTGTGTCTGCCCCATTTTGAAAATGAAGAGTGACCCATAAAACAAACATAAAAACCTATAGAACAATAAAAGGTGAAAAAAGCCTCGAGTGATATCCTGAAAATTCATGAAATTTATCAAATAAACTAAAATACTACATGAATAAAGAAAGACGGAAAATCCATCAGTATTCCACTTTCCCTATGCTTCAGTCAACAGCTGAGTCCTAGTGCTCTAATAAAGTTTCAGCTGCACATCTGCTGTAACTCCATTTCTTTATTCATACATGCAAAATGGCAGCGTTGCCCCGATGTGCAGTGGCCCGAGTCGTTCGCATAGTGTTTCAATAATAAACCCGTCGATATCATACATAAATTCAAACCAAACCCAATTTATTTTTTGTTAGTTTGGTTTGCACATTTTTCTTGCTCACTATTTTTCATGAGACTCTTTTTTCGACTTTACAGAGTAATGA
>JAXCGZ010010299.1:15000-37065 GCA_037179515.1 Halocaridina rubra | reverse complement strand
AATTTTTAACGGTTCCGGACCCGGAGGACTGCGTACGCAGGGTAGGATCAATCCTCTGGATCGTACACGGGTGTACACCTTCTCCTACGCCCGCGTACTATCAAGAAGATCGATCTTACCCGTCGTATGCAGTCTTCTACGACTGATTTGGTCTTCCGAATCACGGAGATTATTGGGTGCAGCAGCCAATTATTGTAGGCCCTCCACGACGGTTCAGAACCCCCTCGATTTTTTTAAACTACGTAGGACCGTTAGGATTCCGTCGTACGCGGACGAAAGATTACACCCGATTATCGTAATGACGTCATTGCTGCCGGGAGGATTCCGTCTTTAGACGGTTTTAAGAGTCGGGTCGGGAATTTTGGCTATGTGTGACGCCAGCATTAGTTGCTCTCGTGAGGCGCTATGAGACACTCAAGCAGAAGAACATGGTAGAGATACGTGGATCAGAAGATATTTGAGTTTGATTCAGAGTCCCATGATTGCTGACGACATTTGGGTTTTCCGGATATATGAGTACAGATTTAACTTAGTTCTAACAATGTTTATAACTATGTGTGAGGGACAGAATGATCTCATTTAATTGAATACTCGTAGGTAGAATGTATATTGGAAAATTCATTATTCTGTATGAGGAAGTTTTAATTTAAGATGAGTAGAGTTTATTTAATAATTCACATATCAGCAGTTCATATACCCCCATGTAAAATATATGCATGTATGTATATGCATGTAATATTAATTATATTTTATTGGTAGAGGATTTAATTTTGAGATCGTTTGTAGGCCTCTACCGAACCCGTGTCAGGATTTCCGAATTTAGGGGGTTATAAGATCGAAGGGTAATAACACATAGGAAATCCTCCACAGCTTTTGGTCCTTCGAACCGGATGAGAATTGGTGGGGTAATGGTGAAGATAATGTACATTGTAGATAAACTCCCGCCTTGTAAGAAGTTAGTGTAAAACTTTACGGTTAAAAGCGTTCATATTTCAGCGGGGAAAAAAATGAGGATCATTGCATGTATTATTTGCATGAATATTGCGAATAACTTTGAAATTTAAGTGGTTGTTGAAATAAATAAGATTATCTTTTTCCCGCGTGGATAAAATTATTCTCTTTTTGTGGAAATGAAATATACTTTCGTAGTTGAGCGTCCACTAAGCAAATTGGAAATTAGTACCCAATTTCGGCTGGGTGAACAGTGGTTTTTAGGGATTTGTGTGTTTACATATTTCCCATTTAATGATGTCTAGAATGTCATATTGATTCCATTGTTTACGTAAATAAACAGAAGGTAGTGACTCACCTACTGCTGGGTGCACAGTGTCGTTTATTGGAGGAACAGTGTGGTTTACGTTACACTTTCCAGTTATTGTTGCTGACTTAACAGTGTCGATTAATTGATGAATAGTGTGTTTTACACTTTATGGATTGGCGTCATAATTGACGAAATTGAATAACTATGTTATTATCTTGAAATTTTGGAAGATTGTCCTTCGATACTCTTTATAGAGTGAATGTTTGTTGCATTGTGGATGCATAAAGATGATCGTGGATTCTTTGATAATATAATTACATTAACTATTTGTTTGTTATTTTCTTGTGTTCTATTTGCGCTCTCAGTATGTCGGTTAAACCTGAGGCATTACAACGTCTTCGGGAATTGGTTCAACGTGATTGTGTTCAGTGTCAAATAGAACTTGCCAAAGATGATGGAAAACTTGTTGTTACTTATTTAGAAAGATGTCATAAAACACTAACAGAAATATTTGGAAGATATGATAAGAAATATGAAGAATATGTCAAGGATAAGCCCCTTAATAGGGATTCTGAAGAGAAAGATGTAGAACATGACAATGTAACTAAAACAGTAAATGATATTAGCTTAGCTGTCCTAGAAGGGATTCGTAAGTTAGGAACTATGAAGAGTACTAGAGCTCCTAGTTTCGAGAGTTCAAGCCTCCCCAGTGAACAACTCACACCTAGCTTTCCTGAAGTAAAAATACCACAGTTCTCTGGAAACTATGATGAATGGAACAAGTATTGGGATACGTTTGATAGTTTAGTTAGTACATGGTACTTCTATGCCAATTATGACAAAGTTTACCATATAGAGAAATGCTCTTAAAGGAGATGCCAAAGACTCCATAAAGGGATATCCTGTTGTTAGATGAATTCATTGAACAGCTACAATCTGTTTAGGCCGGCAAAGACAGGATTGTACGAAAGTTAATGAGGAAATTGGTAAAAATACCAACTCCCTCTTCTAATTATTCATCACGTTTTAACTTCAAGCAGAAAGTAGAAGCCATTACTCGAAGTCTGAAAAATTTTAGAGACATGAAGAACACTGATTGGGTGTTTTCAGAACTCGTGATGATGAAATTATCAGAAGATGTTGAGAACTGAATTAGTATGAAACTAGACATAAAATATCCTACATCTGAAACCCTCTCGAAGTAGCTGGGAAAATATGTATATCATATAGAAGGCAACAACACTGAAGGTAACACAAAGGGAGAGACCCAAACCTCCCAGAGAGATGATACCCTGTCCTATAAAAAGAATGCTGGTAGTTATGGTGCTACTGCAAAGGTAGTACATAGTATATCAGAATGTGTATTTTGTGGTTGGCAAGTCATAAGTCTGAGCCCTGTAATAAAGTAGTTAGCATAAATAAATGCAGAGAGAAACTGAGAGACAGCAAAAAATGTCTGAAATGTACTTAGTCAGGGCATTATGCAAATAAATGTTACACACAGTTAAATTGCAAGAAATGTAAGAAAAATGGCCATCATACCACTCTGAGTTACAAACAAGGAGCACAGTTTCAAAAGGAGTTTAAAGAATCTAAGTTTTCAGGGAAACAATCAGATAATGGTTCTAAAATGAAAGCTGAATCAAACAAAGGTCAAGAACATTCTAAATCAGAAAGGGACAATACTCATGTGGGGTATGATGACTGTGAATACAGTACAAAAACAAATTGTAAAACAGAATTTACCCTCATGCGCTCTGCCAGCTGCCAGTGGAAAGGTAAGAAGTTCAAATGGAAGCCTTTGGGTAAACACGAGGTTGTTCTTTGATACAGGTTCACAGTGTTCATTTATAACAAAGGAACTAGTTGAAACTCTTAAATTGAACCCAGTAGATGAAATAACTCTTGGCACTGATGCTTTCCGTTCAGAAACAAAGAAAGGAACATTTCCTATTGTAAATGTGATTATCATGATAGGACAAAGGAAGGCCAGAGCTAAATTGCTTGCAATTGATGACGTACCAATTAGTATTCACACCCCTGGGATAACAAGGGTTGCAAATTTGCTGAAGGCTCATGGGCATAAGCTGGCTGATGGAGATATTGATATTGATATACTTGACAACATTGGCATTGTTTTTGGTGCCTTACATTTTAGCCAGTTTGTTAGTGGTACTAACAAGTGGGAAGCCTATGATCTGATGGAAGCACCAGGTGGTGTCATGTTGTATGGTTCTATTCCTCATGATGTTCAAAATGAACCCAATAATGCACGAAACCAACTTGTTATGCGAGTAGGATCACAGTTATTGCCTACTACTAAACAAGAGTTGATTGAAGAGGCCATAGAGCCTGTAAATAAATTATAAGAGCTAGATAGTATTGAAATAAATGAACAAGAAGTGAGTTATGAAGATAAAACTACACTCGAAGCTTTTCGGATAGCATCCAGTATGAAGGTGGACAATATTGAGTCAGACTTCCCTGGAAGCCTATCCACCTACCTCTCCCACACAGCTATCAGAGAGCCTTTGGACTAATGAAATCTCTAGAAGAACAGTTGGAAAGGGATCCCATAAAATTTCAATAGTATAATAAAGACCAACTAAGGCTAGGATATATTGAGAGAGTTGAAGAAACAAATCCAAGTTTAAATAATTGTCATTATGTCCCTCATCATGTGGTAGACCAGGACTTAGTGTCAACTCCTTGGAGAGTGGTATTCAATTGTAGTTCGAAGTCAGGACCTCACAAGGTATCATTAAATGATTACCTATTTATAGACCCCTCTCTTACAAAGAAATTAATGGATACCTTGATCAAGTTTAGACACGGTCACTTTGCCTACACGGCTGATATTGTGGAAGGATTTCTTCAAGTAGGTCTGCAAGAAGTTGATCGTGATTTTACACAATTTTTCTGTGTAAAGAAATTTTTTCTCCAAGCTACTCTATCAAAACACTTGACAGAGCGCGGAAATTACTTGGGGAAAGAGATACTGGAGAATTTTTATGTAGATAATATGTTGGGTGCTTGCAACAATGAAGAGAAACAGTTTGAGATATTCAGTACTGCAAATAAGGAGTTAGCAAGGGCCAGAATGCCCCTACAAGCATGGAATTTCAACAACACAAGACTTCAAAAGGTAATTGATCAGTGCTTTACTGAAAACCCTAGATCCTTAGAAACGACAGTCTTAGGTTTAAACTGGAATGTTAACACAGACAAGTTATCTATGAAAGGTTTGAAATCTAGAGAAGAAGTTTTAACCAAACAAAAACTTCTATCATTGGTGAGTTCAATTTTTGACCCCTTAGGTCTAGTTTCCCCCATGCTAGTCAAAGAGAAAATTCTTGTTCAGAAAGCATGGTCTGAGAAACTATCATGGGATGATCAATTACCAGAAGCATATGATGAAGAATGGAATAAATTACAGAAAGAATTCCGTTCCGTAAGTGAAGTGGAATTGTCACGGAATGTCAATAGTTCCTCTTCAGGAGATTTGCATGTGTTCTGCGATGCTTCTTGCAAAGCCTATGGTGCTGTTGCCTATGTAGTATCAGGTGGTAAAAGTCATGTTCTTGTCACCAAAGTGAAGGTTGCACCACTATCAACCAGAAGTCTACCGCAACTCGAACTCACTGTTCTGTATACTGGAAGTCATTTTATCGATTATTTGGTACATGAGTTCAAAATGGAATATAAAAATGTAACCTTGAGATCTGACAGTGCCACCTCTATTCAGTGGATAATAAATGATAAATGTGAAACAGTGTATGTGAAGAATAGAGTTGTAGAGATAAGAAGTATAAATGAAAGATACAAAGTTACAACTAGGGGTTGTACTGTTAGTGAAATAAAGAATGGGACCTTGTGGAAGCATGGCCCTAATTGGCTTTTAGAAATGTCAAATGATGAGAGAAACCAGGGGCCTATTTGTGTTACAGTGAATGAGATTGTATCTGAATTGCCATAGTATACCTCTAAAGCCCTGTTTAATTATGAGAAATATTCCTCCCTACAAAGTATATTAAATATTACTACCGTTATCTACAAGTTATTGAAGAAATTAAAGCCTCAAATCAGAATACCAAGAGAACCCCTATGTACTGGATCAAATATGTACAGTCTCAACATTATGGCAAAATAAAATTGCTTTTATGTCAAGGTCATTTGACAAATTGAAATGACTCCAAGTACATGATTGACCAGATTGGATTGTACCTTGACTCTGCTGACTTACTCCGCTGTCAAGGCCGCCTAGAAAATTCTGAGTTACGAAACTCAGCCTCTCATCCAGTGTTGTTATCGCCAAAGGCATAGTTCACCAAACTAATTGTACTTAAGTGTCACAAAAATTGTGCTCATGGTGGAATTATTCAGACCTTCAATGAAATTAGACAAGAGTTTTTGATACCTAAGGGAACACAGTGTGTGAAAACCATCCTTAAGGGGTGTATTCATTGAAAGAAAGTCAGTGGGAAACCATACACCTATCCAGATCCTCCTCCTCTCCACAAGAAAGGGTAATCCTTCGTGAACCCTTCCAAACTGTAGGTATTGATTACAGTGGACAAATTAAAGTGAGCAAAGGAAAGCCCGAAACTAGCAACAAATATTACATTGGCTTGTTTACATGTACCACCACAGGAGCTGTTCACCTTGAATTAGCCAAAGACTTAACAGCTGGAACCTTCCTATTACTAATTAGGAAGTTTGTAGCTAGACATTCGCTTCCAAACCTAATTATATCAGATAATACTACAAATTTTACTACCACCTTCAAGTTTTTGAAAGGCTTAGTAAAAGAGCCATCTATCCAAGAGTTTATGAAACATCATAATATTGATTGGAAATTCATTGCTCCTAGAGCTCCATGGCAAGGAGGATTCTATGAAAAACTAATCAAAATCGTAAAGGGTGTGCTGCATAAGGTGTTGTTCAAATGTAGGATATCTACCGATGAACTTGAAGTAGTACTTAGTAAAATAGAGGCACTGGTAAATAACAGGCCCCTAACTTACCTAAACTCAGATTTAAATGACCCCTTCAATGCTTATTCAAGGAAAGAATATTCGAATATCACCAACTTTATTAAATGCAGATACATTAGACGTTGGCTAAATGCAGAAGCTTTGTGTGATAAATATGTCAAACTTAGCAAAACATTAATCAGTTTCAAGAATAGGTTTACATCTGAGTACCTTCTGTGCCTTATAGAGAAACATTATGGTGGCAAAGGACCTGAAAATATTCAAAGGTTGAAGATTAGTGACATTGTTCTCGTAGAATCGGATGGTTTTCGAGATTATTGGCCTTTGGGAAGAATTACAAAACTATTCCCAGATGATAGTAGCGTCGTGAGATCAGCTGAGGTGTTCGTAAAGGGAAAAACCTTAACCAAAACTATTGAAAAACTTTTCCCATTGGAAGCTGATATTACTGATAAAATGGACACAATAGAAGAAGAGGTTATAGATGATCACTCTAAAATCAACAATGAGAAATCTTCAAACTTTGAAAGACCTAAACGTCAAGCTGCCCAAAGGGCTGAAGAATTGCAGGCACGCTTAATCATTGATAATAAATTGTAGCACTGATGGGGAGACCCCACAGTTTCTGGCTATCTCTTTATCTTCTCCTTCTGATAACCCTATTGTCTCCGAAACTAACGAAATTTACCCTCTTAATTCTATCAACATTTTAGGAATCCATATAGCCTCTAACTTGTCTTAAAGGAATCACATAATCCAAGTTTCTAGATCTTCATCCAAATAATTGGGGGTTCTGTTTCGTTTTCGTCATTACTTTTCCTCTTTGCAGTTACTTAAAATTTATAAAGGTCATCCGTCCTTGCTTAGAATACTGCTCACACATCTGGGGTGCTTCTTCTTATACTTATCTCCTTGATGGGGTTGAATCTAAGGCAGTCAGACTCATTAATGATCTGGATTCTCTCTCTCTTCGCCATAAGGTATCTTCCCTTTCTCTTTTCTATCGCTACTACTTCCATCGCTGCTCTGATGAGTTGGTGAGTTGCATCCCTCCCCCACTGCCGAGGCCGCGTAACACTCACCAAGCGGCCTCATCTCACAGGTATTGTGTGGAGATTTGTAGCTCACGGATTGGTCGGTGCAGCGACTGCTTCTTTCCATCTACCTCCAGACTCTGGAACTCTCTTCCTCCTTCTGTCTTTCCTAATTCTTATGACTTTTCATCCTTCAAAAAGCAGATCTATTATCATCTCAGAGCCTAGTCCTCCATATCTCTGGGTTCTCTGTACTTTGACTGTTTTTCTGTCAGTCGTTTTCCTATGTGTGACATTGCCTCATCTCTGCCTTGTCCTTAATCTTTTTCATTTCCTTGGTCTTGGTACTTTCTCGTGCCCGGGTCTTTATTGATGAAGGCAGTCTCTGCCTGTCCCGGTGTCACACTCATAAAAAAAAAAACGCAAGTGCATGTATGTATACTTTTAGACTTAGTATGTGTACCTATTCATTTCTATCATGTATACACGTATATTCGTATGTATAATGTGCAGTTTATTATGGAGGCTGGCTGTAGAAGACTTGGAGAAAGGAATATGAGGTGCTAATGGAGTGTAGTCATTAATCTTTCACCACCTTGATAACGCTTATTTCATCGCCTGTTCGAACAAAGAACCGTTGTAAACAAGTCATAACTCAAGTTAGTCCTAGTACCAAGGACCCCTACAAACGAGGGGAGTTTTGTGCGACTTTCTTGCAAAAAGTTAGTTGCTCTCGTGAGGCGCTACGAGACACTCAAGTAGAAGAACGTGGAAACAGGAGACCATGGCTTGAAGATCCTGCTGCACAATCAACCTCTTGTTCTCCTTCGACCTCCTCATCTACTCCTTCTTCCTTCAGTGCATAGCAACTCGCTGTCCCTCCAATCATCATCGCCATCTTATGAATGCCAAAGCATCGTTGCAGTGAGGTACAGTTACATACATTACGTTTTTCTTTAATTATGTTTTAGTAAACTGTACAGTATTAATATTAAATTAATTTTAATTTTCTTTTGCTTTTTTGCTATTTTTAATTTATAGGTACTCCACCTCATTGGTCTCTTCCTCTTCTTCCTTCAAACCAGCGTTGTGTGCTGTTTATGTATGTACACTAAAACTTTGGTGTTTCAATTACAGTTAAATACACTACATTTTGTCTTTCAGTATTAATATTTTATTTAATTCTTATTTTCTCTTCCTTTATTGCTATTTCTGATATATAATGTAATTGCAGGTCCTCCACCCCATGGATCGTCTCCTCTCCTCCGGCCTCCTTCCTTAAACCAGCGTCGACTTCTGTATTTGTAAACCGGAGCTTCGGTGTTTCAGGTAGTTGCATAAGCTACTTTTTTCTCTTAGTAATATTGTCGTACACTGTGTTAATATTTAATTGAATTTTTGTTATATTTTACTTTACTTCTATTTCTAATTTATATGTACATTGTCCTTTCTCTTATCGATCTCCTCCATCCCCTTCCCCCAACCATGGTCTGCTGCTGCTACTGCACTGGATTTAGATGTTCATAAAGCTACAGGTCCTGATGACATATCCCCTCATGTGCTTAAAAAATGCGCAAACACAATATCAGTGGCACTAAGTATCATATTTAAGGAGTCACTGGAGTCAAGGGAGATTCCAAGATGCTGGAAACAAGCAAATGTGATACCTATCTTCAAAAAGGGAAGGAGGGATACGGCTCTGAACTATAGACCAGTTTCCTTGACCAGCATAGTTTGCAAAGTTATGGAGAAACTACTAAGGAAACATATCTCTCTTCACTTGGAATCCTTCAACTTTTTGTCAGTGAGGCAACATGGCTTCAGAGAAGGTAGATCAACAGTAACAAACTTATTAGAATTTTATGATGAGGTAAGCCAAATCTTACAGGAAAGAGAGGGCTGGGCAGATTGCATATTCCTAGACTTCCAGAAAGCGTTTGACACTGTTCCACATGGGAGACTTATTAGGAAGCTGCAATCAATGGCTAGAATAGGTGGAAATGTTTTGGAATGGATAAAAACTTACTTAGAAGGAAGGGAACAGAGGGTTAGAGTAAGACACTCAGTGTCTGAATGGAGAAGAGTTAGTAGTAGTGGAGTTCCACAGGGTTCAGTTTTAGGGCCACTTTTGTTCCTTGTATATGTAAATGACCTACCAGAGTCTGTAAATTCATTCATGAATATGTTTGCAGATGATGCAAAGATTGTGAAGAAAGTAAAAAACGAGAACAATGGTAGAGAACTTCAGGAGGATCTAAATAATCTGCATGAGTGGTCAGAAAAGTGGCTAATGAAATTCAATACTTCAAAATGTAAGGGAATGAGAATGGGTACAAGTGCAAGAAGGCCCAAGCTTGACTACTCGGTGGCTGGAGTACAACTTCAAGAGACAGAAAATGAGAGAGATCTAGGAGTAAACATACTGGCAGATTTGTCTCCAGAAATACATATAAATGGCATAGTAAGGGCAGCATATGCATTCTTATCAAATGTAAGGGTAGCCTTCAGGCACATGGACAAGGAAATGTTCAGAAATATTTATGTAACCTATGTGAGGCCAAAACTCGAATATGCAGCCCCCTTTTGGAATCCGCACTTGAAAAAGCACATAGCTAAGCTTGAAAAAGTTCAAAGACATGCCACGAAACTGGTGCCAGAAATACGCAATCTCAGTTATGATGAGAGGCTGAGGGAATTAGACTTACCATCACTGGAAGCTAGAAGAGTGAGGGGGGATATGGTGACAGTCTTTAAATTCCTTCATGGTTATGACAGAGTGGATAGGGATCGATATTTTGATATGGCTGGCTCTAGAACTAGAGGTCATAGTTTGAAGCTTCGTAAGAAAACTTGTTTGCAGGATGTAAGGAAATACTTTTTCAGTGTAAGAGTAGTTGATAATTGGAATTGGCTAAGCGAGGAGGTAGTTAATGCTATCTCAATCCATAGTTTTAAGGACAGGTATGGTAAGTATGACTAAGTATAAAATGGAACCGATGAGGAGACGGGAAGATACGAGCTTTGGGCTCTTTCCCGTAAACACAATTAGGTAATCACAATTAGGTAATCACTATATATATTATCCATTTAAATTTAAAGTTTTATTAAATATATTGTGTGTACTTTTACTTTTCACTACCTTTATTGATATTTAAATTTTTTATTAATATTCATAAGTTCTCATTTTATAAGGCATAATTATAGGATGGCAGGTCCCTATTAGATCCCTAATACATTGATTGTTATGGGAAAATTTATTGTTATTTATTATTTTATGTTTTATTGTCCCAAGTAGTAAGGAACAACAGGGAACCATGTACTGTATATATAATCAAGGCTCTGTATGCTGAAGTTGTGATTAATGTCTTTCGAGTTTGTTAAGGGAAATTGTTGTCAGCATTACTTGTTGTGGATACTGAAGAAAGTGGGGTAGATAAAAACGGCGAGGTATCACCACGACAATCTCATTGAGATGAACAGGCACCAGTGTGTATGAATGATTATGTCATGGGAGATTTTAGCGATGAAGATTAGACTGGTCTAGAGATAAAGGGGTGTGTGGTGTATATTAGTGTAATTATTGTTAGATATTAGTTATTGACTGTTTTATTTGTTTCTTTGTTTTTCTTTGGTTCTGTATCATCGAGTTTTGGGCAGTATAATCTGTAAGGTTTTGATTAGAGTAAGGACCATGAGTGGCATGATAATGGGAATGGGAATAGTGCTGAGAGGAGTCATGTGATTACCTAATTGTGATTACCTAATTGTGTTTACGGGAAAGAGCCCAAAGCTCGTATCTTCCCGTCTCCTCATCGGTTCCATTTTATACTTAGTCATACTTATCATACCTGTCCTTAAAACTATGGATTGAGATAGCATTAACTACCTCCTCGCTTAGCCAATTCCAATTATCAACTACTCTTACACTGAAAAAGTATTTCCTTACATCCTGCAAAGAAGTTTTCTTACGAAGCTTCAAACTATGACCTCTAGTTCTAGAGCCAGCCATATCAAAATATCGATCCCTATCCACTCTATCATAACCATGAAGGAATTTAAAGACTGTCACCATATCCCCCCTCACTCTTCTAGCTTCCAGTGATGGTAAGTCTAATTCCCCCAGCCTCTCATCATAACTGAGATTGCGTATTTCTGGCACCAGTTTCGTGGCATGTCTTTGAACTTTTTCAAGCTTAGCTATGTGCTTTTTCAAGTGCGGATTCCAAAAGGGGGCTGCATATTCGAGTTTTGGCCTCACATAGGTTACATAAATATTTCTGAACATTTCCTTGTCCATGTGCCTGAAGGCTACCCTTACATTTGATAAGAATGCATATGCTGCCCTTACTATGCCATTTATATGTATTTCTGGAGACAAATCTGCCAGTATGTTTACTCCTAGATCTCTCTCATTTTCTGTCTCTTGAAGTTGTACTCCAGCCACCGAGTAGTCAAGCTTGGGCCTTCTTGCACTTGTACCCATTCTCATTCCCTTACATTTTGAAGTATTGAATTTCATTAGCCACTTTTCTGACCACTCATGCAGATTATTTAGATCCTCCTGAAGTTCTCTACCATTGTTCTCGTTTTTTACTTTCTTCACAATCTTTGCATCATCTGCAAACATATTCATGAATGAATTTACAGACTCTGGTAGGTCATTTACATATACAAGGAACAAAAGTGGCCCTAAAACTGAACCCTGTGGAACTCCACTACTAACTCTTCTCCATTCAGACACTGAGTGTCTTACTCTAACCCTCTGTTCCCTTCCTTCTAAGTAAGTTTTTATCCATTCCAAAACATTTCCACCTATTCTAGCCATTGATTGCAGCTTCCCAATAAGTCTCCCATGTGGAACAGTGTCAAACGCTTTCTGGAAGTCTAGGAATATGCAATCTGCCCAGCCCTCTCTTTCCTGTAAGATTTGGCTTACCTCATCATAAAATTCTAATAAGTTTGTTACTGTTGATCTACCTTCTCTGAAGCCATGTTGCCTCACTGACAAAAAGTTGAAGGATTCCAAGTGAAGAGAGATATGTTTCCTTAGTAGTTTCTCCATAACTTTGCAAACTATGCTGGTCAAGGAAACTGGTCTATAGTTCAGAGCCGTATCCCTCCTTCCCTTTTTGAAGATAGGTATCACATTTGCTTGTTTCCAGCATCTTGGAATCTCCCCCGACTCCAGTGACTCCTTAAATATGATACTTAGTGCCACTGATATTGTGTTTGCGCATTTTTTAAGCACATGAGGGGATATGTCATCAGGACCTGTAGCTTTATGAACATCTAAATCCATCAGCGCTTTGCATACCTCTGTGGCTGTAAGGTTAATGTTCTCTAATACCGGCCCTTGAGCTTCTATCACTGCAATCTGAGGACGTTCGCGAGAAGAGAGGCAGAGATAGAAGATATAGTTGGAAGTTGTGTTGATTCTTGTCCTTTACTTTCCTGGTTTGTGCTGGTTTATGTAGTTAATCAGGTCATAATCTTGTTCATAGTAGACTCCATTACTTAGCGCTCTGTATCATTTATTTTCTGGACCAGTTTTAAGGGTGAATTTTCTGTCCATTTTTTTATATACCACAAATATAATGCGTTTTCATCAGACGAATATATTCCAAAGAGCAGAAAAAATCACGAAATAGTATAAACAGTATAGAATCAATACACCGACTTATGATCTACCTCTACATGATTGAAATAAATGTGAATACTGTCTTCAATTATTATATGTACAATGGCCCCATTCCCCCTTATAAGAGGGTGGCTGAACCAAGGAACACACATGCACAACACATCCGCAAGGTAGGTGGGTAAGGATTTTCTGCCATGAGATCCAACCGCTGCAGCTGCTTTACTCCCGTTGTTTCATCGACAACCCCCATCTCCTGTGCTAGGAGGTGAGAGAAATCCCTTTTCACATATTGCATAAGGGTGTTCAGATTTTGAGTTATATGGGGTTAGGCAGTAGTTACATATCTTAGGATATCTTGCTCGTTGTGTTGTTATAAATTAAGTTACAATAAATAATGATATTACAGGGGGTCCTCGACTTACATCGGAGTTCCATTCCTGTAATGTGATGTAACCCATGCTTATGCTGTAGAGAAGTTTTCCCCTTTTCCATACATATCACTATCTCTAATTTCACTTCCATGGTGATGGCTTTCCTTTTTTTCAAATCATTGCCATCAGAAAAGTCTGTTTTATGCGTGGCAGACATAATGCAGGCCAAAAATTATCAAAAAAGAAGCAAAATAATTTATGGGAGATGTGTGTAATATATGCTTTATATTGTCAGTGGTGGCAGTGGAATGGGTGATTGCTTGTATAGTGCCACTATACAAAGGTCAGGGAGATGTGTATGAATGCAGTAATTTTAGGGGTATAAGTTTGTTGAATGTGGTAGGAAGAGTGTATGGTCGGATACTATTAATAGGATTAGGGATAAGACAGAAAATGTGATTGCAGAAGTGCAGAGTGGTTTTAGGAGAGGTAGAGGTTGTATAGATCAGATTTTTATAGTTAGGCAGTTATGTGAGAAATATTTAGCAAAGGGTAAGGATGTGTATTTTGCATTTTTGGATCTGGAGAAAGCGTATGATACAGCTGATGAAGAGGCAATGTGGAATGTTTTGAGGTTATATGGAAATGATGGTAGATTGTTGCAAGCGGTGAAGAGTTTGCATAAGGGCAGTAGAGCTTGTGTTAGGGTAGGGAATGAAGTGAGTGAGTGGTTTCCAGTGAGTGTGGGACTGAGACAGGGATGTGTGATGTTACCATGGCTGTTCAATTTGTATATTGATGGAGTCATAAGAAAGGTGAATGAGCGAGTGCGTGGTCGAGGTTTGAGAATGGTAGATGGGGATGATAACAAGTGGGAGCTGAATTAGTTGCTGTTTGCAGATGATACTATGGTGGTGGTAGATTCAGTAGAGAAGCTGTGTCAGTTAGTGTCTGAATTTGGAATGGTGTGTGAGAGAGGAAGTTGCGAGTGAATGCTGGAAAGAGTAAGGTTATGAGGTGTACAAGAAATGAGGATGGTGCTGGATTGAATATTATGTTGAATGGAGAGACACTTGAGGAAGTTGATCAGTTTAAGTATTTAGGCTTGGATGTAACTGCAAATGGTGGAGTGGAAGCAGATGTGTGTCACAGAGTGAATGAAGGATGTAAAGTGTTGGGTGCGTTGAAAGGAGTGATGAAGAATAGAGGGTTGGAAATAAATGTTAAGAAAGTTTTGTATGAGAAAGTGGTTGTGCCAACTGTGATGTATGGATCAGAGTTATGGGGTATGAAAGTCAGTGAGAGACGGAAACTAAATGTGTTTGAGATGAAAGGCCTGAGGAGTATGATGGGTGTATTTCGTTTGGATAGGGTTAGGAATGAAGTGGTGAGAGCAAGAATGGGTGTGAGGAGAGAATTTGCTGCCAGAGTAGATATGAATGTTCTGAGATGGTTTGGCCATGTGGAGAGGATGGATGATGAAAAACTGCTGAAAAAGGTAATGAATGCGAGAGTTGATGGAAGAAATGCTAGAGGGAGGCCTAGGTTTGGGTGGATGGATGGAGTAAGGAGAGCCCTGAATGATAGGAGAATGGATGTGAGGGAAGCAAGTGAGCGTGCTAGGAATAGGAATGAGTGGCGAGCGATTGTGACGCAGCTCTGATGGGCATCTGCTGTTACCACGGGGCTGCATCTTACAGAGGTAGCCCTGCGGTAGGGGCAGGAGGGGAGTTGGCATTATGAAGCGACACAGGTTGTGGAAGAGCCGGGAGGATGAGCTGTGGCACTCCAGCAGTGCCATCTGAACGGTCGCTAGCTCCCTCATCTTTGCCCATTGAGCATAAGTAATCCCCTTATTGTTTCTTTTTTTATGTCAGCTACCCCCCAATGGGGGGTAACCACAAAACATCGTAACTCGAGGACCCCCTGTGCTTTGCTGGAGGTGTGGAGAAGACTTGACATACACTATTTGCAACATTTTCAAAGAAATAATGGTATGCAGCATATGTGTGAGAAGCACTGAACTAAGTTGCACATTAGGAAAAATGTATGTTGGTTGCAAGTTTCCTTCACAGGACTGTGTATAAAATACTGAGGACAAAGGCGAAAAGATTCCCCCGATTTTGTTTAGTCAATAGACGATGCTAATGGCATATGACAACACAGATTCATCCACGCAAATTCATTGCTGTTTTTCTATGGCCGATACCAGTTTGTTATACTGTATTCTTTGTCAATTGTGTACTGTTTTGCCATATTTCTGGTGTATTTTGAATTAGATATGGTAGATAAAGGTAGGGGTATTCGTAAACAGCACGTTGCTACCCTCTCTTCTCCCAACTTTCATCTGCTACCTATGTATGCCAAGGCATCTCCATTGTCAAGTACATGTACTGCACTACGTTTTCTCCTGTAAGTATACAGTACTATTACATTAATTTAAATTTATTTTCGTTTTCTTTTCCTTTATTAATATTTTTAATTTATATTTCCATATGTTTAAGTATTAACTTTTTATGGTAATTTGTAATCGAAATAATACATAGATGTAGAATGGCCAGTCCCAATTATACCCTATTTACAGTAATGCTAATGGAAAATATAGTTTCGTTACAAGATTAGTAGCATTTTAATAGTCCCAATAAATTAAAAACAACGGTGACCCCTATATCTTACTACTTCAGTGGCATATTTATGGCAATCATTTAACTTAAAATCTGATTTTACATTTTAACTAGATAGATACTACATTTGTAGCAAGTTAACTAGAACTAGTGGGGTTTCAGCTTAACCTGCTCATCCTCTACCATACAAGCAGCAGATGCAGGTGGTTCTATTCCTGCTAAGTACCTATGTAAATTTTTTAAAATCTGAATTTACACTAAATCAGGTTTTTTCCACTATATACTGTATACAGAACTAAAAAAATTCCTTTCAATTCTTATTTATTGCTTATTTACTGACCTTTCACACAGCAGTTTGTGTGGAAATCAGTTTCTGTGTAAAAATCAATATCTGTGATGTTACCTCAGTGAAACAAATGTAAGGAATAGTTGTTTGCAATAGTTTAGATACAATTAAAGATAAGAAAATGCGGGTGAAATTGCATTCATACACTTTATTAACTGTAACATAAAATCTTGAAAAGTTACATGGCAATTTTAGTTTGTGGACATATTCTGCAGTCAAGTACATAGTACATTTTCTTCTCTGCCAGTGTCGTTTTCACAGCAAAGGTCTCCAAAATTATATCATGAAAATACAAAGCTATGTAAAATCTAGATATGGCAATAATGCCCAAGTCGTCAAAGGGAAATGTAGAAAAGTTCAGTAATGGAATACATGTGTGCTGTTCAAAAACTTCTAATTGAAGATATTTTATTCCAAGACAGATAATGTTGAATGAAGTGTTAATATTTCAAAACCTGTGAGTCAGTACATTTGTGGTGTGACTTACTCTATTTAACATTTGATTACAAATAACTGCAGATTTGACCCATACAGTTAAAAAGACTATGCCTGATAAATTCTTTTAAGACACGTGTATCATAACTTTACAAGATGGTTTTCAGTCATTGCTTTAACAAATAACATTTGTATCTCATGCTACCAACATAATACCCAGTAAAACAAATGACTGAAACCATTACCAAGAATCAAGGCCCAGCTTGGTATGTAAGAATAATGAAAATATGTACTTAGCAGGGTAAAAAATATTATATATATATATATATATATATATATATATATATATATATATATATATATATATATATATATATATATATATATATATATATATATATATATATATATATATATATATAATATTTTAAAATCTGAAAATAAGTCACAGGCTACTCAAAAGCAGAATACTGACTGGCATACTTAGCAATGTCAGATGAAGAACACAAACATCGATACACGCAGTGAAAAAATAAAGTAAAATAAAAACGGAATGAAACGCTAAGAAACAAAGAGAAGGCAGTGAGGAGTGACTGCAATCATTCGTGATGAGGTGACAAAAAAGTATACAACAGCTTCATTATAATTTCTCTTAGACTTTAAAGATATTTACACTTAACATTAATATAGTATCTATATTATATTCTATTTCTAAACTAGATAATAAACTTGATAACATATAATATTGTACATTTAAGATAATACACCATTTCTTTCAATATACTGCTAACATAAAATTTTCACCAAAAATATAACTTTCTCCAATACCTTTTTAAACTGTACAATCGACCAACATTATAATTGAGCAAGAATCACTGTTAACATCAGCAAATCAATGAAATTTAGTGTTTGACATGAGCCAATTTAAGTTTCATATCCATGATAATTCCTGTACATCTGACAATATCTTAAGTGTGTCAGCAAGTAAAAGATTTATCATAGATGATCACAGCGTGGTCCACTTTTGACCAGTTATATTTTGGACAGAAATGACCTATAAATGAAATAATTCCAAAGGTAATTGTTGCTAAACATTGTAATATTTACCCTGTATCACACAGCAGTTACTGAATTCACATTTTTGACTACTAGTGAATATGGGCCCAGGCACTATTTCTGAAAGGCTTGTTGTTATGTATTTTCATGTAAATTAAACGGGTTTCCGTAAAACACAAAAACTGGTATTGCTAGGAGCATAAGCCAAAGAAGGAAATCTACAACTTGTATAGGCTGGGCTTTGAAATAGAATCACAAAAGTATCACTATAAAAAAAAGTTATGTTAGTCGATGTTTCATTAGAGTTGCTGTTAAAAAGTCATCTCTGCATACCAAAATACAAAAGAATTTATACTCTGCTGAAAACAGTGTCACAGTAAAGATGCCATTTCAAAACCAGTTGGAATGAGAGCTTTGGTCACTCTCGGAGTGCAAATTACTAGTACATATCATCTCGACATAATCTATGATTACTCATTATCCAAGTGCTCTTATACAGCAGTTATGAACTCATTGACCCGTAATGCATAGCTACAACGGAGGGTAAAGGGATTCCAAAATAGATTATAAAAGGTCAAAATTGAAAATATTTACGAGGCTTTTAACTGTGGACATAATTTTTTGTATTTATAAAACAAAGCTTCAATTGGCCAATGTAAATTACCATATAAACAAATCACAGCTTTTGGTTAATAAATATATATAAAATGTCATTAGTCAATATTTTCTTGGCTAAATCTGACCCAACTCATGTATTTCTGCATGAAATATATAAACAATAATTTTAAAATATTACAATGTACATATGTTATCAAATAAAAATTTCATGCCTTGAGCTTCAGATAATTAACTGTAATTAATACAAGTGTGATGATTTATAAGAATAATTTATATATCTCCTGAAAGCTAAAGGTCCAGGTACTTACTGTATTATAAATGGCATCTTAAGAGAATTAATATACCTGCTCCCTCAGGTAATATCTCAATTAATAATGCAACGAGCCGACTCCAACAATTACAAACTAAACCCATCTCTGCTAATGTAATAGAGGTGACCACTTCCCCTCTTTCAGCTTGGAGAAGCAGCAGGCCCTTAAACAGTGGTGATCTTCACATCTTCATATTTTCCCAAACGAGTCCTCAATGTCTCAACTTCCTTCGCAACATTTTCCACCTGAATTCGTAAGGCCAGGTTCTGTCAAAAGAAAATGCTCATTCATTAAACATCACGAGTAACTTGTTCATTTGTAGAAACTATAGATAGAAAGCATACACCTAGTGCAAACAATCTATGATATTTAAAGCAAATTGTTGAATATATAAGAAATGTACATAGTCTATACCATAATAAGGAAATTGAAAAAAAAAATAGTTTCAAATCATATTTATAACCATTTAATTTTATCTGAAACAGCATTTTCTCCCAAAAAGACAACCCTATTCTACTTTACAAAACCTTGTAACTGAATACACCAACTGGTATGGTAGCCCATTAAAATTTTAGATATGCACACGAGTTAGAAAAATTTTTGAAATATAACAATGATGCAATATTGATTATAAATTCGTTATTATCTGATTACAGTATATATTTACTGTGGCTCCAGACAATATAGTTCACATATCTCTATGAAGAAAGCCTATAAAAAAAACTTTTCCCATACAGGTAGATATTCTACAGAGATGCTCTCAGAAAACATTTCTAGCTGTCATTGTATGAGCTGTCAAAGGCTACGTCTTCATCATTAGGCTATTAAACACATAATGCTGAGAACCATTTAATTGAAATACTGCACATGGAAGAGTTTCCTTCAAAAGAATTTTGAAAACTTTTTGCAATTTTGTGGTCAACAATGAGTGTTGAACAATTATTCCTTGATGTTTCTCCAATGATTCCTATGAAGAAAACTGTCAAGGAAGGCTTTCGGGGAAATATATTGCAATGGTAGCATTACAAAGATAAGCATATTTTACTCAAGGTGCTAGGCATCGAGCTTCAAATAACTCATGCTGATGAAAGCTAGGCCTTTAAAATATCGAGTATAACAGTGTACATATTACTCAGACATCTGCCATAGCCCAATTTCATCCTACACCAGCATATGAGCACAATAACAATAATAAGGCATATGAACTGGAAGTGGGCAACACTTATTCTTCCCCCCTTTCTCATTTTCAGAGCATTAAGCAATCTTTTTGCTTTCTCCTGAAGCAACGGAAGGGTCACTGGAATGCGCCGTTGATACTGGTCATCCAGCTAAAAGACAAATACAATACTTCCATTTCAGTCATAGTGAAAGTGTGTAATCACATCAAATGTGTACGATAAATGATAAGGAGGACGTGTGAACTGAGCGATGATTTTTCTTGTTTTTCGCAGTTTCAGGAATATGAAGACGTAGCCAGCCACAACAAACTTTTCCGTGTAAAGATCGTATTTACGGATATGCATTTGGTAATTTTGTAAATAAATTAAATCTAATTCCTTCAAATAACCAAATACATAAACAAATAAATAAATAAAACTATTAACTTGATATATATGTATACAACTATGCCGTGTGATGACATATTTTAAAGGCCAACCTCAACAAACTTTTTCACATGACAATCATATTTACAGATATGTATTTGGTCAATTAGTAAATAAATAAAATCTAATTCCTTCAAATAATCGAATACATAAAGAAATAAAACTAAAACCATAAACTTGATATATATGGGAATTGTAATGAAATTTATATTATTGTTTACATGTAACTGCCTAAAAAAATATAATAATAAAAATTCTACTACTCTATAATAGACATTTTAAAATATGGTTGTAATGTTTTGTACTCACGTAAAATCATATCTGCAATGCAATTACCCTTTTTAAATACCTTCCAATAAACTACCTTCCTCGTTGGGCTTCGGACCTGAAAGCTGTAAACAAAACTTCTGTAGATTTCTGTTTACAAGTTCCTAGTTTGAAGCCCGACAAGGGAGGTACATTATTTGAAGATTATTATAATCATTTATATTTGCTAATTATTGTCCTAATACAGCCATCTCACTTTTTACGTGCGCTTAAACTACGTGAAATTGGAATAACGCCTCTTGAAAATACTGTAATAGTAAAAAAAAATTAAAATGCACGAGTAATGCTCACGAGAAAAATCATTCAATTTAGTAACTAAGCGACCGCCTTAGAGGTAGTTTCCCGCCATGCTACCATGTGCTTCAGTCTCTCTACACCCAGTATGAACCCCAACTACAACCAGGGGTTAGCTCTCCCCCTTACTCTCCTACTGCTTAAGTCACCTCCTCACCGCTACCCCGCTCGTCCCAGTATGCTTGTTGCCCGTCGTATAAAGAGTGAGTACACCTGTGAAATATTTTAAGTTTTTTTTATGCTATATCTTTAATACTGTACTACATTATTATATTCAGGCTTTGCATAAAAAAAAAATGAGTTTTCTAGTCTTGTTTTAGCTCATTTTTTTATTTTATCTTTGTTTACGCTTGCAGCTAGGGGCTCGTTTTACCGATTCCCCCTCCTCTTCTCCTACCGCTTAAGTCATGTGCTCACCACCACTGCGCTCCTCCCATCTCTGTTGCTCACCATATATAGAGAGCAGAATGCATTTTATATTAGGCATTGCATAATGAAAAAAAAATTAGTTTACTAGTCTTGTTTTTGTTAGTTTTTCTTATTTTATCTTCGTTTATGTTTGCAGATAGGGGTTTGTTCTCCCGCTTCCCCCTCCTCTTCTACTGTATAAGTCACGTGCTCACCGCCACCACGCACGTCCTAGTATGCTTGTTGCCCACCGCATAATAGTGCGTTAATTTCTTAACTGTAAAGTTTTTATTTGTAAATTTGTATATCTTTAATACTGTAAACTATTTGTATTTTAATATACATACCTACAGGTATTTCAGCTTTGTTATGTACTTGTAAAATATGTTTTACTAATCTTATTTCTTTGGCATAGTGTGTTTATGTACGGTTGTGGAAAGTATCTATTCCTATTACCATTATTCCTTACGGAAATTGACTATTTAAATTATGCGTAATTTATATTACACGAGCCTTTTGAGAACCTAACCTTGCATTATTTTGAGAGGCGAGTGTACAAAAATCATAGAAACAAAAAACTTCTTACATGTCTATGCCAGTCACTTAAGCTACTTTAGATAAATTTATGTACAACATATATCTGTGCAACAGTATGTTATTATTTCCTTGATAATTTCAACTTTAATATTTATAACATTCATTATAACACCCACAGCTCGTTAATGAACATCCTCTTATGAACGT
>JAXCGZ010010299.1:0-10000 GCA_037179515.1 Halocaridina rubra | reverse complement strand
ACCACCCTTTGTGAGTCACTCACAAGGTAGGTGGGCAAGGATATTCTACAGTCAGGCTCGACAAGTGCAGCTGGTTTACCCCCACCCCAACATCACTTGGCAACTCCCCTCACACTCGTCCATCATGGTTCACTGAGCTAGCAGGTGAAAGAAATCCCTTTAGCCAGTGTCACCTACAGACAATCTTCCTCCACTCATTCCTATCCCTTGTATAGAACAGCCACTGTATAATGGAGATAAATGTGTTTGTCTTCCCTGCTCCTGACATTCCATGTGCATCCAATGCCTTTTTCACACCATCCATCCATCTATCTCATTCTTGGTCTTTCTCTTGTCCTAACTCAAACCACTTATGGACTGCACACACTATTTGCAATTAATTCATCACTAATCCTTTCCATGAGTCCAAACCAACTCAATACTCTCTGATCTAACCTATTCAACAGCTTCTATCAACACCCGTTCTCTGCCCGATCTCCTCATTTCTTACTCTATTTATTCTAGATACACAATTCATACTTCTCAAGCACCTCATCTCCATTACATTCAACTTGTTCTTTTAATCTCTTGCATTCCAAATCTCTGCTCCATATGATATTGTCGTGACAATTACTCCCCATATAGTCGACTTTTACAACACGCGGGGAACACTTAAAAAAATTCCAGTAAAAAATAAGTAGAACCTTCCATAATTTACAGATATGATGCTGTATTTAAATATCTATATCCACAAATTAAATAACATTAACTAATACTTACCTACCGACTTCCATTAACATGAATGATTTAATAAACAGCTTATATACAAACCAAATATTCTATAAATACGATATAATCAGGGCATTAAAGATTTGTCATAATGTTCCTTACATAATATACCCTGTAAACTCAGCGGGTCCATGAGTACACCGTGGAATGGATGAGAGAAAAGGATTTAAAAAATCTCTAGCTATAAGAGCAAAAATGTCCAGAAAAAATAAAATTCCCTTTAAGTTTTGTCACACCGACCAATCTATCTATTAATGAATGAAATTATGCTGTATCCAAGAGTCTGTCAATCCAGATCAAGTGTTTCAACAGAATGCATTAAAAACTGATTAAACTCGAGCATATTTCTAGCATAAAGGATAGGCTTAAGTCATTATAAAAACTGCACAGTACACTCAACACTCGATTTAAAGAACCTTAATTCAAAAAGACCTCAGATTTAACACACAAAATAAGTAGAAGATTTAGTATTTTTCAGTTGTAGCACCAATGGACAAGAGTTACTGCTTCAAAAGAGAAATATGAATATATACACGTTTTCTATAAAGAACGTATTTAAGAAAAACACTCATAGGAATTTAAGGATAACTGAAGTTCTTTCTCTCACAAAAATAAATATGTTGAATTCATTATATTTAAAGTGTACAGGTATTTTACTTTGTCAAATTGGATAATGAGCTTGATATGGTGCTTGATTAAAAGTTACAAGTGTTACTCCTCTTCTCTTCATAATGTAATTGTCACCACTAAAGACTCCAATCCGGAAATAACAAGACAATCAGACTTAATGAACCGACGTCACCCCCCTATTAGTCAGTTAAATCGAGGGTTGAGTATATATATATATATATATATATATATATATATATATATATATATATATATATATATATATATATATATATATATATATATATATATATATATATATATATATATATATATATATATATATATATATATATATATATATATATATATATATATATATATATATATGATGAAGCTTAAATTGGTTAAGTGATCTCTCATATCATTACGGTAGCATATGATATAATCTGCAAATAAGCAGCTACTTAACGTAGTATAGTTCAGCTACGACCATAAACACTTTTAAATATAGAACTAAAACTTTAGACATAAGAGCAGTAGTACATATATTTATAGGAATATATCATAAAAGGGAATAAACATGTCAATAGGAAGAACTGGGTTATCGAACTTAATTATTTGCAAACCATTCAAAATAAATATCAATACAACTTGAGTAGGTCAAGTCTGAAAAAAGGATATTTCATCGAAAAAATTAAAATTAAAGTTCCTTTAATTTATTTCTTTAAAGTTCCTGAACAGAATCCTTTTTGGCTATACTAGTACTGTATACTTCTATGGGCCCATGGTGCCAGCCACCCATTGCAATACTATACCTAAAAGTCTTTTGCACTTAACATCCTGCTGTCCTGGCCAGTCCTATTTAAGTAGTCCCTCAGTTACAGTTCTAGTCCTATGCCTACATCACCACCAACTATTCTGATGCATTTGTTTCACACTTTTTATTATCACGTCACGTCTGATAAGTTACAACTCTCCTCATCTCTGTTTCTCTTTGCATTATGTTTTCTTGGTACCTGATCTGGATGAGGGCAATTTTTTTTGCCTGTAATGGAGTCACACATATGTATATATACACATTACATCTTCTGATGCTATGAAAAAGTGTACTCATATAATATGGATAAGTATTCCTTATACATCCGAAGAACTAACTGGTAAGGTCATTTTGAAACTTGGAAGTTTTTGTTTTCGAGTGGAAGATAATAATCTTTATCCCAAGGCTTATATGTACAATCATAACCTTAAGCTATATGCAATAGACTTAATATCGAAGCATTTCTCTAATCTTTGAACTATAATAGTGGGAATAACATAAGTTTTTTGTTCGTATGATGCTAGTACAAAATAACTGCAAAATAGCTAAAATAACCACATATCCAACATCTACAAAAATGGTGCATTCCTAATGATACACAAAAGCTAACCTAAAATAAGGAATACTGTATACACATTCCTCTATTATGAATCTAAGGACCAACTCTAAATAAGAAAATAAATATGTAAGAATACTGAAATCATTCATAAAATAAGTGAAATCATGACAAATTTGAAATAAATCTTTATCTAGATGCTTTTAAAAAATAGCAATGACCCTTAAGTATATGCACCAATAATAAGAATATATTTTTAAGATAAGTTTATACACAATGTTTAATCAATACTATAGATAAACCTAAATGAGTTCATACGCATTACAAACAAAATGGATGGCCCTAGTGCCCAAAATTCCTTTTATAATAAGGATACTATTTAGGTCAAGTATGTCTCCTAATTACATTTTTCTTTATGTTACAATGTTTTTACTGTACAAGAAAAATCAAAGGTGTTTATATTTTTGGATAAACTGGAGAAGAGGCACCTCAGTGCTGTCAACTCAAGAGGGCGCTCCACACGATTAGCCAACTGGAGATAACCTAACCTAACCTAAGGTGCTTTATCTCCAGTGGCTTAATTATGAGATGCGTTATCTTCAGTTGGCCAATTGTGAGGAGTGTTTTTTTCCGGTTCACGGTGCGTCTTCTCCAGTTTATCCATATTTTTCAACTATTAACGTTGTTTTAAAACAGATCCACTTGTGGTATATTATTTTTGTGTAAACTTCCAAACCTCTATAAAAACTAGCCATACTTCTAAACGAATACCAATAAATCCATATATAAATTATGGCACTAAGCAAACAGCCATACTTCTAAACAAATACCAATAATTCCATATTTAAATTATGGCACTAAGCAAACATATAACTGCTAACAAAACACAATTTCCAATTACAACTACAGTATTATACAAAAAGCTAAAATAATGGAACAGACAAACTACATCATGAAAATCCATGAATACCTTTCTCATCGCCTGACCTAACAGTATACACTGTGACAATACTGACCATTTACACACACAATATTGTATGAAACTTACTCTAGTTTATTTACTAGTTACAACTGTTAACATTTAATACCCAATGACTAAGTTATGTCCAAGAGGAAACTTACAAAACATAAAATAAATGGCAATACAGTTATGATATACTGTATATATCTCTCACATGAATTGAAATATAAATATTTTCACTAACCGTATCTTATCTATCTTTTTTTTTACAAGTTGTGCAAAATATATTTTTTTTCCACAAGTAGCGCAGAATATACTTAGAAATAATCTTAAATATATATATATATATATATATATATATATATATATATATATATATATATATATATATATATATATATATATATATATATATATATATATATATATATATATATATATATATATATATATATATATATCTATATATATATCTATATATATCTATATCTATATCTATATATATATATATATATATATATATATATATATATATATATATATATATATATATATATATATATATATATATATATTTTGTCCCGGGTCCGGAATCGA
Source organism: Halocaridina rubra (assembly GCA_037179515.1). Classification (NCBI taxonomy): domain Eukaryota; kingdom Metazoa; phylum Arthropoda; class Malacostraca; order Decapoda; family Atyidae; genus Halocaridina; species Halocaridina rubra. The sequence continues at coordinate 5,689 of JAXCGZ010010299.1, read as the reverse complement.
ACCTAAGGTACGATCAAGTTAGTGTCAAGGCACTACATTATGTCTCTTAGGTTAAAGTCCAGGCCAGGGGCAAAATACGATTCAAGTTTTCACATACATTATATGTGTTTATTTGATATATATATATATATATATATATATATATATATATATATATATATATATATATATATATATATATATATATATATATATATATATATATATATATATATATATATATAATGTATGTTTTTTCCAATACTCTAAAATACTTGCCAGACCAATACATTGTTATGAAGCAGCTAACTAATGCACACAACATATGAATAGTTTTCATATCCTAACAAAAAAAATTTTGATTAATCCAAGAACAGTCACCCGATGTAATTTAAAATGCTTAATCTGGGCTTAAGATTGGGTTATGAAGCTCAAATCTTTAACCTCAATCACTGATTAAGCACCTAAAATTACATCAGGTGCCTATTCTGGGAGTGATTCTATTATTATTAGGAATGACTTAAATAAACCCGGAGTAGACTGAAAAAAAAAAAAAAAAATTGGACCAACATAAAATGACCAGTCAGTCTTCAAGAACATAAAAAAGTGTGTATTGCCACAACAAAATTCTTGCAACATGAAAACATGTCAGCTGTCTGCAATGCATTTGTTAGTGCGATGAGAGAGATACTTGAAGTGGACACGATGATGAAGAATCCCCTTGGAGGGGGGGATTCGAAGTAGCTGGGGTATCTCTGGCTCACCTGTTTACGGCTCTTCTTGATCATGGGCTGGGGTTTCAGCTCTTCCTCTGAGAAGCATCGGGTACGTGGATCAAAGTCCTGCCCAGGTACTGTAGCAAGGGCTAGGTCATTAGGGGATAGCACGTATTCAATTTGCACTTCAGATTTAAGATTCCCGGCAGTAGATGATGAGTGGGATGGTTGAGAAAGGGATGTGGCACCATAGTTGCCCAACAACTTCGCATTCAACCTTACAGCTTCCACATCATCTCGCCCCTGACTTGCTCGAGCGCTCTCTGCAACAGCACAGAAAACGTATGGTTCGCAATACCTCTTGGCTCTCTCTCTTTAACATTTTTTACTTCTTCCAGCAATTTAATAGGTATATTGACTTTGTAATCGTGTTTCTCTGAATCATTAAAATAGCCCGAGTCGTAGTTAAAATTCTATTAAACCAATATAACAACAGAAAACGTAAAAATGAGGCTCATATCTCGAGCGCTTTCTCTTTCTCTCTCTCTGTCCTTAGTACATTAAGCGTCATATCTGTTGCCGTACTTATATAATAGTGAATAGCTCGGGACTCGCCTTGTGCTACGTAATGTACTTATATAACAGCGAATAGCTGGTGCATTTGCCCTCGTAAACGCTACGACTTCTTTAGGTTAATCACGATTATATAATTGTTTATGGCTGGTAAGATTCATGATTTTATATACTTGTTTATAAATAGTATAGACTAGACTGAGACCCCAAAAGGTTGATTGTTCTTGTTGCATTTGTTTTTTATTTCTTTTTGTTTTCTCTTTCGACATTATATCATTTGAAACGGATTAAAACTATATGATACATGTGATATATTATTTTTTTTTTCTTAACGCCATACTTGGATGCACGAATGAAGTATCATATATGTTTATAAAAAACAACAATTATGAACATTTTGAACGGATAATGAAACTTTAGTGAGCATCTTCATAAGTATGCACGGCATACTTTAAGCTGTTAACATTAAAACACACTTCTAGTTCAAAAGTGCATAGTTGAACAGATTACAAAAATGTTAAAATCCACTTAACAAGAGAGCCAAAGTTTTGTCGTTCCAGCATGTCAGGGGCGGTCGTATGCAAATCGCAAGTAGAATTGAGATACCAACTCATTTCATCCAATCATTCATATTCACTCATTATTATATAAGAAGACCTAGTTTTATACAGAAATAAGAATGAACCTTTTTTTTCTAGAAAGGGAATAATCCTCACTCCACTGTACCTTGCTTGATGTGACGATGGTGCTGACCGGCCCTCCACTCCTTCCAACAATCTCCACGTATCCCTCGGAAAGGGAGGGAGGGAGGGAACTCCATATTCTAACAAATTGTCAGTATGGCTAGTCATTATTACTACTCAAAAGACAATTATTCTGATTTTTTTATGAAGTCAGAGAAAATCAATATTTTATTAATGATTAAATAATTTTATGAAGATTAATATACAAAATCTTGGTGTCTAAGTATTTTTTTTCAAAGGCTAAGGAAATTGTACAAAGTAACGGAGATAAAGTCTAATAATAATAATAATTATAAAAATAATAATAATAATAATAATAATAATAATAATAATAATAATAATAATAATAATAATGGTATTATTTTTTTTTTGCATTGAGGTGGTCTTGTGTGAGCTTACTTGGAAACATATGATATTTGAATTTAAAAAACTACACTCGATATACGAATATCAAACACAATTGAACGCATTGAATAATAAAGGCAGAATATGTTGCAAGAAGCCGCTTGGGAGGAGATTCGTAGCAAGGGAGGAGAGGGGACGGTTCAGGCCACATCAACATCAGCTGGTCCAGAGAGGAGATCTTCAACATTCTATCAAAGACTCTCCAATAGACGAAACTGCAATGTATTAAACTGCATAATCTCACACCACAAATTAAAAATGGTAAATATAATAGATTTGTTAATGGTCTTGCTGACCATTAACTTAATGAGACATGATTTGGACAATTCAATAATGTTTGATCAAATAATTTAAGAAAAGAGAACTCAAGTTTAACACACGAAAAGAATTCCTCTCGAGAACTCTTTAAAATACTTGTGTGATATTACTTTACATTCAAAGTCCATTTTAAGAGGAATTAAAAAAATCTATCTCAAGATTCCATCTTTATTTCTGAATCCACTGAAAATAGTCAACACCATGAGTAAATATGAACACAATTGGGGAGTTTAAATTTGAAAGAGACTAGGAATGAACAAACAAACAAAAATGAATTAACTCAAAAGTAATCTATGTCTTTACTTGTAACAGACGAAAGAAATCGTGATGAATAATACAGGTCGGAATCTTTTCACACTTTTTTTTTTTTTTTGGTAAGCATCTACTCTTGCAAATGCTTACAGTACATTAATACAATGCATTACACCCATGAGTCCAGATAATAAAGGAAATTTATAGATTAAAAAAAATAACTATGCTTTCAAGGACGAAATCTGATTCAAGAATGATGTGATTCTTTACATAATCTGCCATAGGCCTATTATATTTCTCAAAGAATGATTACTGATCAGAGATGATTTTCTCTCTCCTCCTGCTTACTGGCCCATTGCTAATAAGAATAAAGTTTTTCTTCAAAAGAAAAAATCTTTCTAATACTAAGAAAGAAAAATTAGGCATAAACTTCTAAAAGACACTTCTGCACATCAAATAATCCTCATTCCTTTTGTATCATGCTTGCATTCTCGTACGTATTCTCACGACTATGACGACTTAATTTTAGGCAGCTTTCAAACCAAAGTGGCATGTCACACGCGGCATGGCACGTGCGACATGCCACTTGAAAACGAACATCCGGAAATATATAAAACCGTTCACACAGAAGTGTCGTGACACGTCCCATGTGCCACTTGCGACTTGTGACGCAATTCGCACGTGGCACATGGGACGTGTCATGCCACTTGTGTGAAAGGTTTCATATGTTTCCCGATGTTCGTTTTCAAGAGACGTACAGCGTGGCATGCCACATGCGACGTGCCACTTTGGTGTGAAAGCGGCCTTGGTCATCGAAGTATAAATACTCAAACCAAGATAAAAAAAAATGCGAATATTCAACGTCTTAATGTTTCCAATACGATAAAATCTAAAAAGTGTGCCAACACTACCCATGTGAGAGGATTAAAATGATATATATTAGACCGTCTAATAAGCTTCAATTCCTAACATTTGTAAAAAAAAAAAATAATAAGTTTTTAAAGTGAAATATAAAACCAATGACTGTTCTAAAGTATATTTCTTTAACATTTAGATATGAAAATTCTACCGAAAGATAAAAAGAGCAATACTGTACATCAAGTGTACTAAATAATGAACTGTTCTCTTCTTGACTAAAAATTCTTAATTCTCTAACACTAACAACAGATGTATCGCTTAAAAATCTAATTTTAAAGGTAAAAGATATAAATTCCTAGAAAAATAAAATATCTCGAATGAAAGAACCTATAGATATGGAGAGCAATATGCTAAGGCCGCTTTCACACCATAGTGGCACGTCGCACGTGGTATGCCAAGTAGCACGCCAGTTGAAAACGAACATCCGGAAATATATGAAACCTTTCACACAGAAGGGGCGTGACACGTCCCATGTGCCACTTGCGGCGCAAGTCGCAAATGACACATGGGACGCGTCACGCCACTTGTGTGTGAAGGGTTTCATATATTTCCAATGTTCGTTTTCAACTGGCGTGCCACGTGGCATGGCACGTGCGACGTGCCACTTTGGTATGAATGCGGCCTAAATGAATAATAGACTAAATAATAAGCCATAAAACGGACTATCATAGATCCAGTCACGAAAACCTAAGGGAGTGGAAATAGCATCAACTCGAGAATAAAAAAAAAAAAAAAGATTGAAGAAGTGCCTGCCACCTATGCCTTGGCACTAACTAGCCCTCCTCCAAACGACCGAATGACAAAGAATGCCAAATGAATGCATGATATATGAAGTTTGCGATAAGTGAAGGTGTATTCAAAGGGAACTGTAAGTGCCAATGTATTTACTTTTTTAATTTTTTTTTTACTGAACTTTAAGGGGAGGGGGGACTTGACTGCTTACTGAACAAGCAACCTTTTGGGCCTTAATGATAAACAGTACATATATATACATGCATAAACTATAGTATGATCATTTACATTAAAAAATAAAATAAAATAAAAATCTATTTATCAAAGATGACAGTTAACAGTTGTAAATATTTACGTTAATAATAATATTTATTCTTTTTTTACAACTGAACATTTATTTCATATATAAACATCTCAAGTGGATATATATTCACAAAGTAGATAGTAAACACGATATAAAAAGGAATAGAAAAATAGAAAGAAAGAGAAATTGTGGGATGGGTATATCTGTCACGAACAATTAAAGGCGATCGATAAATTAACTTAATAATGAAAATAAATGAATTCATTAATGAAGTAAAATTTCGCTTTTGTACAGCACGTGTTGAGCAAGTAAGACATTGCTTACCATATATATTTTGTGATACCGAAGCAAACATATTTTATTAATCAGCAACTTTTATATATATATATATATATATATATATATATATATATATATATATATATATATATATATAATCAGAAATTACTTCTAATATTAACTAATTACTAGAACTCATTAATTGAAATAATACTTCAGTATTTCCCAAGCATAAAGTTGCATTTGGAAATATAATCATGTAATTCAAATGTTTCATTCAAAGTTTCAATATCATTAATACTTAAATTTTAAAAATTTAAAGATATCTAATGGAAATAATAACTTTTTAATTTTATTATATTATAATACATGTGCATATAGAGCAACTGGGCAATTTTTAAATAAATTGTTTATGTCACCCAGGCAAAGTAAGGATACTGAAAAACAAAAGTGGGCAATGATATGCGATA
>JAXCGZ010010298.1:10000-37101 GCA_037179515.1 Halocaridina rubra | reverse complement strand
ATTCCTGAGAACATCAGTATAAATTTCAACAATGTTTCACTCTTCCCATCTAATAAGGTTAAAAATCTAGGAGTTATTATGGACAGTACCATGACATTTAATTTTCATATCGATGAACTACATAAAAAAGTGAACGGGACCCTTATTTACTTGAACAGAGTCTATGAAAGATTCGAGCCTGATTGTAGGGTAATTGTAGTACAAACATTAATTTTAAGTATTCTCAACTACTGTCTGAGTGTTTGGGGTTCCACGACTAAGACCCAGATGTTACGAGTGAAAAGGCTCCAGAATTTTGCTGCAAGAGTTGCCATAGGGGGGGTGCATAAATATGATCACGTGACTCCCCTCTTTGAGAGATTGGGTTGGCTAAGGATGGACAGGAAGTTCATATATAATATCTGTCTTTTAGTTTTTAAAATAAATCATGGAATATTACCGGAATGGCTCTTCTCATTGCCAACAGTTAATCAAGTGCGTATCAATAACGTCAACACCAGATATCAGAATTCTTTTTACGTGCCCAGAACTTCCACTGATATTGGGGCAAGAGCCTTAAATGTAATGGGCCCGAGACTTTGGAACTCTTTACCCGCAAACTTAAGAAGCTGCCAAACATTACCCTCACTTAAATCTCATCTTTTAAATCACCTACTTAATAAGTGATTTTAGTCTCATTATTATCCTCCCATTGGGTAGACGAAGTGTATGTATGCCTATTTTAATGTGTAAATATTTTGATTTTGTGCTTTGCAAATTTCATTTGTTTTATTTTGACATTTTACATTGTAATTTGTAATTAGATTAAGTATCATGTAATAGCCATTTTTGATGGAATAAAATTTTTGACTTTGACTTTGACTTTGACTCTCTCTCTCTCTCTCTCTCTCTCTCTCTCTCTCTCTCTCTCTCTCTCTCTCCTCTCTCTCTCTCTCTCTCTCTCTCTCTCTCTCTCTCTCTCTCTCTCTCTCTCTCTCTCTCTCTCCCTCCCCTCTCTCTCTCCTCTCTCTCCTCTCCTCTCTCCCCCCCTTGATATGTATGGCTATGAAGCCCCAGTGGTGTTTCTATTGCTCATCTAATTAATGCATGCATGTATATATATATATATATATATATATATATTATATATATATATATATATATATATATATATATATATATATATATATATATATATATGTGTGTGTGTATGTATGTGTGTGTATATATATATGTATGTACCTACTTATTATTCTAACCTGAAAATTGTTATTCTATATCTGCTTCAAATTGTCTGCAGTAGTACTGTTGAAAAGTGAAATGCAACTTAAATGATAGCACTCAACAAGGGCCATTGAAAATATTGTCACAATGATTACTCTTCAAGTACTCTTCAATTATTACACTATATTTTATTATTAATTACTTGCTATGATATTTAAAATTAATTGCAAATTCTATTAGTATGTTATTTATACATAACCACATAGATTGTAATGTTATCAACTGCAATATGACTGGGAGTGCCCATGTGCACATGTCCCCATGTACAGTTATCTGAATAAATAAAAAAAAAAAATAATAATAATGAGTGGGGCACTCAAAATTTAGTTAAATTCAATGCCTCCAAGACACAGTTTCTGGCTATCTCTTTATCTTCTCCTCCTCCTGATAACCCTATTGTCTTCAAAGCTAACGAAATTTACCCTCTTAATTCTATCAACATATTAGGAATCCATATAGCCTTTAACTTGTCTTGGAGGAATTTATAGAGGTCTTATCCGTCCCTGCTTAGAATACTGCTCACACATCTGGGGTGCTTCTTCTTATACTTATCTCCTTGATAGGGTTGAATCTAAGGCAGTCAGACTCATTAATGATACTTCTCTTACTTCTAATCTAGATTCTCTCACTCTTCCCTGTAAGGTATCTTCCCTTTCTCTTTTCTATTGCTACTACTTCCATCACTGCTCTGATGAGTTGGCGAGTTGCATATCTCCCCCACTGCTGAGGCTACGTAACACTCACCAAGCGGCCTCATCTCACAGGTACTGTGTGGAGATTTGTAGCTCTCGGATTGGACGGTGCTTCTTCCCATCTACCTCCAGACTCTGGAACTCTCTTCCTTCTGTCTTTCCTAATTCTTATGACCTTTCAGCCTTCAAAAAGCAGATATATTGTCATCTCAGGGCCTAGTCCTCCATATCTCTGGGTCCTCTGCACTTTGACTGTTTTTTCTGTCTATCGTTTTTCCTTTGTGTGACATTCCCTCATCTCTGCCTTGTCCTTAACCTTTTTCTTTACCTTTCGTCTTGGTGTTTTCTCGTGCCCGGGCTTTTATTGATGAGGGCCGTTTCTGCCTGTCACGGTGTCACACGTAAAAAAAAAAAAAATTAAATACACACGAATACAAAGCCAGCAAACACAGATGTATTCGGATTTATCAAATTAATGATTTTCTTTATTTTTTATATACACTTATATTGAAAAATTATATCGAATTTAAAATAGAAAAAACAAACACAGCTGTAAATACGATTTTATTCGAAATACACACGAATACAAAGTTAGCAAACATAGCTGTATTTATATTTATCAAGTTAATGGCTTTATTTATTTATTTATTTATATGTATATTTGGTTATACCGTATTGAAGGATTTTATTGAATTTAAACAAAAAATACCAAACACAGAGCTGTAAATACAATTTTATTCGAAATACACACAAATACAAAGCCAGCAAACACAGCTGTATTCGTATTTATCAAGTTAATGGCTTTATTTATATAATTTTTTATATACAGTATTTGGTTATATTGAAGAATTATATTGAATTTAAAAAAAATATCAAACACATAGCTTGTCGTAAGGCATATTAAAGATGCCTATAAGTGCCGGATGGCAGTGACACGCTCGATACCCACCGACTGCCATGAGTAGTAACAGAGCCAGTCAGTGAGAGTTCAGACCTTGTCAGGGGCAGACGTCACGTCCACAGCTTAGCAGTCTCCCCCTTAGGGGCGGGAATCTGGAATCGATTGTGACAGGAACTGTAGGAATTGGAGCTCTGAGGAATTGATTGTTAATCTAGAAATAAACACATATACAGAAGATGCTTATCTGTTATCACCAACCATGCTACTAAGAGAGAGTAACACCACGATAATTGGTGTCAAATAGTGGGATAAGCCCTACGACATTGGTGATCAGCACGGGATCAATCCATGCCGTTACTTCAACGAAGAGAAAGAAGAATTAAAAGTACAGAAGAAAAAAATATGAAGCATCTATGGAAGAAATATTCGAGTGATGAAACTTCTATATGCTTACAAGCACTGAGAGAGCGACGTCGAGAGGAGAAAGTCTCAGCTCCCCCCTTCACCGACAGTATCATGTTACCAGATCCAGATGTAGACACATACTTTCCATTACCACCCTATTTCCAGGCAGCCCCAACCTGCAATTTTCAAATTTGAATTTCGCAGACCAGTCCCTTTTACCCATGGGAGAGATTGCAATTGCCTGCAGATGCAGGGAGGCGAAGTATACCCTTTGGATGCTGACAAAAGGGCATTGTTTGTACCCAGAGGTCATATGTATTCTTTCTGCATTTGTATTAGCAACATTAGGCTCTAATTTCCGGCCTTGGAATCTACTTTATGATCATATTTTTCAGCTATTGAAGTGAGATCCGCCTTATGTGAGGAGGAGCGTGAGAGATGGTTAGAATCAAGAACCACCTCAAAAGTCGCATGAAAGTGGGCGGGAGGGGTTCCGGTTAAGCCGGTTGATGCATCGACGCCCTCCCTTTTGTCTTGCCAGTCTCCAGATAAGAAGAGGATTTGTGGTACGTGTACAAACCCGGGCCTACCTCTAAGTGGTCAGGTGAAGGTCCCGGAAAATTGGAAGGAAGAATGAGATGGCAAGTCCTAGGCAATGATAACCCTTGGGGGGGCTGGGAAAAGGAAAATCCCCGAAAAAAATTAAAAATGAAAAGTGGGAAAGAAAGAATCCATATACATATCATATTTTTAGTGAAAAGAGAAAGAAAGGGTATGAAAAATCCCTTATTAATTAAATTAAAAAGTATGCTCCCCCACGTATTAGAACTGAAAAAAAAGGGGAAGAAAATGTCCACACCGTCTTTGACCACGATGTGAAAAGAAAATGTTTATTTTTTTTATTTTTTTTTTCTAGCTTTAAGATAATTTTAAGTGAAAAACCTCAGAGTCTCCCTTAGGTGTAAGTTTATTAGAATAAGTGTCATTGATAAATTGTACAATTTGCAAAAATAATAATAAGTTGTTTTCTGCTTAAATATTATCATTGCTTTGAATCATGATTTAATCTTTGTGCTCATTGAGTTTGCCGAAGAATCCACTCCTCATTTAGTTCTTAGGTTGAGGGGTGGTATGCAGATCTTTGTGAAGAAAGATCAGAGACGAATGTGTTCTATACTATGTTCATTGAGTTCTCATATCAGTTTGTCCTAGAATAGTAATTACATATTGTAATTGTGAATGTTTTTAACTTTTCACACCACGACAAATGTTTTGTTTTAAAAGTACTTTCATACATCATGTCCAAATGTATTGTATACTGTTTGATTAATGAATTAGCTTAATTAGCTTTGTTCTTAAGTAATTTTACCAGTGCTTACTAGCTATATATTGCAATTGTGAATAATTAATTCTGATATTATTGTAATCTGTTTAGATAATTGTATGAGATTGTAATAGTTTCAAAAGTTAGTTTCTTAGATAGTTCTGCCCCATTTTTGTAAAATAATGATAGAAAATTATATGTCTCTCATAGAAGTAGTTATGATCTTTCTGAAATATGAGATATTTCAGTTTGGTGGTGGGGAGTGTCGTAAGGCATATTAAAGATGCCTATAAGTGCCGGGTGGCAGTGACGTGCTCGATACCCACCGACCGCCATGAGTAGTAACAGAGCCAGTCAGTGAGAGTTCAGACCTTGTCAGGGGCAGACGTCACGTCCACAGCTTAGCAGTCTCCCCCTTGGGGGCAGGAATCTGGAATCGATTCTGATAGGAACTGTAGGACTTGGAGCTCTGAGGAATTAATTGTTAATCTAGAATTATATACATATAAAGAAGATGCCTATCTGTTATCACCAACCACGCTACCAAGAGAGAATAACACCACGATAATTGGTGTCAAATGGTGGGACAAGCCCCACGACAAGCTGTAACTACGATTTTATTTGAAGTACAGTAACCCCTGGTTATCGTGGGGGCTCGGTTCCGGGATCGGCCGCGATAGGTGAATTTCTGCGAAGTAGGAACACCTTAAAAAAAAAAAGATGATTTTGACATCAGGACGGGCCAAAAAAATTATAAAATAAAACAGCCTTTATCAAGTTGTAAAGAGAAACAGAGATGGAGAGTGTAATGACCTGTTAGATGTGAAGGGATTATAAAAGATGTGTAATGTATATCCAATTCTCTGCTGGGTTTTAATATACCTCTGCAATACTTTCATGATGTCTATTCCAAAAATTCCCCTTAGATCTTGTTATTATTATTGGCAACAATAATTTTCTTTTGATGATGATTGTGGAGATTATTATTATTACGAATTTGTAATTAAACCATTATTTTACAATAAATAATGTGGTTTTGGTTGAATGAACAAGAGTTAATAAAAGATTCTCTCTCTCTCTCTCTCTCTCTCTCTCTCTCTCTCTCTCTCTCTCTCTCTCTCTCTCTCTCTCTCTCTCTCTCTCTCTCTCTCTCTCTCTCTCTCTCTCTCTCTCTCTCTCTCTCTCTCTCTCTCTCTCTCTCTCTCTCTCTCTCTCTCTCTCCTCTCTCTCTCTCTCTCTCTCTCTCTCTCTCTCTCTCTCTCTCACACACACACATTCTACTCTACCCAACCCCCCACACTCTCTTTGTCCCAGCCAACTAGGGAGGAGCACTTTACACAGTTATTAAAGTAATAAACCAACAGATGTACAAACAATGATGAGCCCTTAATAATAATAATAATAATAATATAATCATAATCTCCACAATCATCATCAAAGGAAAATTATTGCTAAAAATAATAATAATAATAATAATAATAATAATAATAAAGATCTAAGGAGAATTATTGGAATAGACATTATGAAAGTAATGCAGATGTATATTAAAACCCAGCAGAGAACTGGATATTCATTACACATCTTTTATAATCCCTTCATGTCTGACAGGTCATTACACTCTCCATCTCTGTTTCTCTTTACAGCCTGATAAAGGCTGTTTTATTTTATCATTTTTTGGCCCGTCCTGGAGTCAAAATAATGTTGTTGTTTTTTTTTTCCAAAAAAAATCCGCGATGCACTGACTTAGTGTTAGGTGAACCGCGAAATAGTGAGGGATTACTGTATTTGTATATATCAAGTTCATGGCTTTTTTTATGTATTTTTTTATATCTGGTTATATTGAAAAATTATCTTGAATTTAAAAACAAATACCAAACACATGGCTGTAAATACGATTTTATTTTATATAGTTTGTTGACCGTTGTGTAAAAATCAGGCATTATGCGTTATTAGAAGAGGGAGAAGAATCACTGCTCCGTTGATTCCCACCCGCCATGTTGTCTAGTGCTTTCATCTGCTCTCTCGTTGTGTTTGCTCATTACTGACTATACTGTTTCCCAAGTGTGTTAGTGATAGTTCTGATGGAGGTGCCACTAAGAAAAGAAAAGTCATCACCATGGAAATTAAAACAGAAGTGGTAAGCCTTATTGAGCCACTAGAAAAGAAAAGCCGTCACCATGGAAATTAAAACTGAAGTGGTAAACCTTGCTGAAAGGGAGAATCTTCTACGAACATTGGCCGTAATCTCGGATCAACCCGTATGACCGTGGCCACTATCATCAAACCACATTTGTAAAAATAAGCAATACAGTACCTACAATTTTGTATAATATATTTATGTTTGTAAGTGTAGTTTTATTATACAGTATTTTACAGTGAGAACTTTTAGTCCTGTACATTTTGCTATAGATTACTGAATGTTCTTTTGCTGCTCCAGACTCACCTGCCCAGTCTCCTCAGCACCTGCCTCTCCAGCTTCCTCCTAATAAGCCTGTCTCTCCCTCCCTATGCAACCAAGCCATATGAGTAAAAGTAAACAATACAGTAACTACTGTTTTGTATTTCAGGTATTGTAGTGTAATACAGAATTTTTATGTATTTTTTTTTATCACAGATTAATATCACATATGTTTTACATTTTAAATTATTTATTTTTAAGATAGATCCCTAGGTTCGAAATTAGGTGTTTTCCAACTTACGTTGACATTCGTTTCAAGTCAGTTGTCAGGAACGGAACCCCGACGTTAAACGAGAACCACCCCCTATATATATATATATATATATATATATATATATATATATATATATATATATATATATATATATATATATATATATACAGGAATCCCTCGCTATATCGTGATTCACCCACCGCGAATTCAGTGCATCGCAGATTTTTTCGGCGAGCAAAAAGCAAAAAACAAATAAAACAAATTTGTTTTTTTTATGATTGTGACACCAGGACAGGCCAAAAAATAATAAAATAAAACAGCCTTTATCGGGCCTGGGCACGAAGAATACATAAAGTTAAGAGATACAGAGATGGAGAGTGTAATGACCTGTCAGATGTCAAGGGATTATAAAAGATGTGTAATGAATATCCAAGAATATTCAGTGTAGCTGGTGCCATGAGCCAACCTACTACTGGATACATGTTGTTTATTTTATATTGCAGATTTTCTGGGTATGCGCTATTTTTGAGCATGAAGATGCAAACGTTTTGCCGCATCCGTATCAGCTGATGCACCCTTGCATGCTATTTCCCTGACGTTATTATATCGAAAGTTTGTTTGCTGTTTGTTCTTAATGCATTTTTTCAATTCTCTCCATCATAATCGGTTTTCTTAAGCGGTAGAAGAGGAGGAGGATGCGGGAGAACGAACCTCTATCTGCAAACGTTTTGGCGCTTCCATATCAGCTGATACACCCTTGCATGCTATTTCTTTGACGATATTATATTGCAAGTTTGTTTGCTGTTTGACCTTTATGCTTTTTTTTTCAATTCTCTTCATAATATTCGATTGCATTAAGCGGTAGAAGAGGAGGAGGATGCGGGAGAACGAACCTCTAACCAAAATATTTTACCGCTTCCGTATCAGCTGATGCTTATTCAGGCACAATATCTTACTCATAAAATATTAATTTAATCACCCTATTTGGGGTTTATCTAATTTTCAAGATTATAGTGTTATTAATATTCCTTGGCTCTAAACAGTATTCTATCTTTTGACCATGCTGGACGAAATCTTAATATAAATAAAGTCAGCTGAGAGAAAAAGAAAACTTATACAATTCGTTACAAAAAAAACGTATATCGCACTGTACATGGGAAACTTAAATGAAATATATATATTCTCTACGAGCTATTTCCCTAAAGATATTATATCGAAAGTTATTTTGCTGTTTGTTCTTTATGCTTTTTTCAATCATCAAAATATCACGTTCATATAAATTTATGCTTGCGTACTGTTATTAATAAAGTAAAGGGTGGTTTGTTAACAGTCCAGGGAGAGTTTATACAGTAAAGGTAAAAATTAAAGTAAAATACCTATAATAAATATGGTGCTCCTACTTCGCGATTTTTCACCTATTGTGGCGGGTCCCGAAACCGAACCCCCGCGATAAATGAGGGAGCACTGTATATATATATATATATATATATATATATATATATATATATATATATATATATATATATATATATATATATATATATATATATATATATACAGTGTTCCCCCGGTTATTCGCGTTTCTTGGTTCGCGTTCTCACTGTATCGCAGATTTTTTTTTGGATAAATTATTATTTTATTTCATGGGTATATGCAAAAATATTAAAATATTAAAAAAAAAAAAAATCAGTATTTTCATTTTATTTATTGAAAAAACATATTTCATTATCTAATTGATAAAACAAAATTATTTCCCAGCCTACGAATAATAAAGCAGTAAAAAATAGTAAAAAACATAAATTTAGATAGATAGATAGATATGTTTATTGACCACCTCTTTTGAAAAGTACAGTATAATCTTTACAAAAGGAATATTTGGTCCAAATTACAATGAATAAATACAATAGATTTTGTACAATCATCAAATAGGTAAATGAATTTCAAATTAATATACATTGTACTAATAACTGAATGATATACGTACGTACAGTATAACTCACACTATTGCATCATGCGAAATAGTGTTCGATAGCGTACAATGTATTGGGGTCGCAGCTACGTGAACTAGCATATATATTTATATTTCCAGTAGTTTCATGAGTTTATTGATAAAAAAACGTATTTATTAGCCTAAGAATAATAAAACAGTAAAAAATAGTAAAAAACATAAATACTAACCGTATTGCAAAATGTAAAATACGATACCGCTCTCAGCGTTTTGGACAAAGACTTGTTCAGTCTAACTCACGTGTGCGCCGTTCACCTTGTGCTTATTAAACGTTTTGCTTGTGTTCGATAGCGTACAATGTACTGGGGTCACAGCTACGTAAACTAGCATATATATTTATATTTCCAGTAGTTTCATGATTTTATTGATAAAAAAAAAGTATTTCTTAGCCTAAGAATAATAAAACGGTAAAAAATAGTAAAAAACATAAATATTAACAGTATTGCAACATGTAAAATACGATACTGCTATCAGCGTTTCGGACAAAGGCTTCCACCATCTTCCATTGTCTCGCCTCACTCGTGTGCGCCATTCACGTTGTGCTTATTATTATTAATATGTTTTGCTTGTGATTTTTTTACTCGCATATTTTAACCTTTGCAATGCCTCCCAAGCATCCTTCATCTTCTAAGGCTTCTTGTAGTGAGCCTAAGCGGCAAAGGAAAATGTTAACCATTGTAGATAAAGTGAAACTCTTAGATATGTTGAAAGAAGGAAAAAAGTTTGTGGATGTCGGCCGCTATTTTACGTAAACGTAAAAATTATTGTAAAATATGGAACCTATGTATGTCACGTCATCATCACCTCATTCACGGTAAGTTTTCCTATCACTTTCATAAAAAAATTATGTTGCTTGCTGTTATTTATAATGTAAAGGGTTTTTTTTTAGCAGTACAGGGAGGGTTTCTACAATGTAAACATAAAAATACATTAAAATATCTATGTACATATAGGCTGATCCTACTCTGCGGATTTCCTGGTTCGCGCCGGGTCCCGGAACCGAACTACCGCGATAAGGGAGGTAATACTATATATATATATATATATATATATATATATATATATATATATATATATATATATATATATATATATATATATATATAATATACATGGGGATCCTGGACTTACGTCATCTATTCTAATACAGTAATGCATTTCATTATCTCTTAATATCACTGCCATGGTGATGGCTTTCCTTTTCTTCAAAGCATTGCCATCAAAGAATCTGCTTTATGCTTCGTAGACATAATACAGGCTAAAAATTATAAAAAAAGATGCAAAATAATTTTTGAGAGATGATTTGTAACCATGAAACATCTTAACTCGAGAACAGTGTAACCTGAGGACCCCCTATATATTTTTTTTCTCCTCTTAAATTAGCTATATCCATATGATGGTAGTAGAACTGTTAAGAAGTTATATTGATTTTTAATTATTTTTCCTTTTTTTTAATGGAAATGTTTTATTGCAGGCAGTTACTTTTAGATTGTGGCATTGGTGTTGATGGTGCATCAGGAACTGAGAATGTAGTTTCTCCGCATCGAGCTCTTGTGTTTTGTCAACTCAAAGGCATGCTTGACATAATTGAGAATGATTTGCTCAAGTTCGTATATTTTAAAAGTTTTTTGTGACATTAGGTTTGATTTATGTAAGATATAAATTTTTTTTTTATTAATCAGTTTTTCAGCTACTGAATAAACTAGGTTTGTTTTTAAAACAGGCCTCATCTTCCAAGGGTAACTTACTTAAGATTAGATGGATCAGTTCCAGCAGGTTCTCGTCATGCCATAGTGCAACGATATAATGCTGACCCATCCATAGATTTACTCCTTCTTACTACACAAGTGGGTGGACTGGGACTAAATTTGATAGGAGCAGACACAGTAAGTTTTATAGGTATTTTATTACTTACCTTGTATTATTTTATCCCAGTATAAAAATGAAATTAATTGAATTAAATTTGTGGTTTGAAAACGGTGAACTCGTTACTTATACACTGGAGTAGTTTTAAGCAGTAGTATTTGCAGGGACCTGTTGAATTGTGCTAATTCACCTTTGCGACAGAAAAAATTGGCGCAGTTCCTCTCACAATGCACAAGTACTTGGGAAAACCTTTGGTCAACCAGGTGATTTGTTCATATCGATATAACATGCACTTAACACAATTTCTTGTACACCAAGAAATTACTTTCCTGCGTAATATCATTACATGACACATGGAATCTGTTTTTAAGTAACTCATTTAATTTACTATTATGTCAATTTCAGGTGATTTTTGTTGAACATGATTGGAACCCAATGCGTGATGTACAGGCAATGGATAGAGCTCATCGTATTGGTCAGAAAAGAGTGGTTAATGTATATAGGCTCATTACTAGAGGAACTTTGGAAGAGAAGATCATGGGGTATGTTACAACTCATTGCAACTTCTTGGCTTCATTTGACATTGTAATGGCACTTTATGGGGTTAAAAATTTATCTTTTTCTTTGATTTGAGACTTTGTTAAGCATTCACTTTTTGGATTATTTTTGTAATGCTAGGGAATCAGGTTATTACAATACTACTATCATAAATGATTTTTTTGTTCAGTATTAATCTTTAATATCTTTATATAACCTACTGTGTTTATATCTGTTCCCTTTATGTGATATTATCTAGAAGGCTAAAGCATATATGCTTGAGGTATTGAAATTAATCATTTCATTGTTTCTTTTCTTTAGGCTTCAAAAATTTAAAATGATGACTGCAAATACTGTGATAAGCCAAGAAAATTCAAGCTTGCTGAGTATGGGAACTGAGCAGGTAAGTGAGACTTTTTTGATATCTAGTATTTAGGAACAATAATGGAGAGTTAAGAAAAGTATCTTTATACGGTTATATTTTCTTGCTGACCGGGAATGAAAATAGTGTCATGCAGAAACTACTAAATTACATCTTGGCTTTGGAATGGGTTTTTCCATAATATTGAGTTATCCAGTGCTCATAGGACTTCGTAGCCTCTTGAAAAAAATTTTTAAATTACTGGGTAGGTAAACAACAGCAGAACCATGTTTAATGTGTGCAGAAAATCTTTGACACTACATTTGGAACCAGAAGAGCTGAGCAGTAATATGCAAGAATGATAAAGCCTTTTATTTTTTATATATTAGCTTTAACAGACACCTGTGCAGACAAGGATAACCAATTGGAATACAATGGTGGGCTTTACTTAGCAGAATAAAGTAGAATTTTGGAAATACCATACTTCTTTTAGGATGTTACAGCATCTTACCTTCAGGTATACTAACATACGTTGGTATGTAAACCAAATTTTTTTTTGAATATTATAAATACCTACTGTACAGTGATATCTCATTGTAATAGAATCTATATATATTTATCTGTTCATATACAAAGGCCACAATCCCATCGTGTATGGGAATGCCAAAATAGCACTTGCTAGAATTCTGGTAGGAGCTTTCCTACCAGAGCACACTTGAGAAAATGTGAAGTAGATGATTCCCAGCCCACACATTCCACCCCATTTAGTCAACTATTATGGCAGAGTGGTGGTTCTCAGGGCCCCAACCCAAGAAAAGAGAGAGGAATATGTACAGTAAGCATGATAGGAGAATAAGTATGGGAGACAACTGTTGGCAAGAAACTTTTACTATAGGTGTGAATGGAATCAGATTCTATTCATTGTGAAACACATACACTCAGTAATCTTTGTTTTTCATAGCGAAAAATTAGCTCTTTAACTTTTATTATTTGCCTCTCAACTTACAGTGTTTGGCGTGGTAAATGCCTTGATGTTTTTTTCTTGATATTATCCCACTTTCATATGGGGTCACTAATATTCGACAAACCTCCTCATTTCTATTTAGCACATCATCCTTGATGGTAATAAAATTCCACACTAATATGAATGTCATATTTCCTTAATATTTGGAGTTTTTGCTTGTATGACCAACCAGCTTTCTCAGCTGAAAGACCACTGTAAATATTTTTTACCTAAATCTGAATGATAAATCGAACTGATGTAGATAAATTGACTCAACTGGTTGACCGATTGTTGGTTTCGTTACTTGGCTTAACTGTTCTACTTGGTGATCCTCCACTTTCATTGGTACCTACACTGGAAATAGTTGATGAGGATGCAATAACATTATCAAGGCCTGTGCAAAAGAGAGAGAGAGAGAAGCCATTAGCAAATATAGCGAGAAAAAGTATGACTAAACTTTTAATGACTTACAACTTAAGACATTTATTAGCAATATTTCAAGCCTAAAAACTTTATACCCATGAGTAGAAAGTACGGAATGAGAATAGTTTGTGGGGTTAGAAGTAAATTATGGATCAAGTTATCATCTGTTTTCCAATATGTAAAACTTGTGCTTTATTTTCTGTTTTGTTTAAAAGCCTCCATCATTTATATATCTATTTCTGTCAAACTCAAGTTCTATAACTCTATTTTCATATGATACTTATACCCAGCAGTTTTTATTTTCCTTTTAATTGTAAATGCCTCGGTAACTTATCTTTGAAAATTTTCCACAGACGACTTTATGCTTTTTTTTTAAATTTATTTTTGTTATTTCAATTGTCTTTTTATTGTCTATATATCCATTTGCCTATTTTGTATTATCTGCTAAAAATCTATTCTTGTCCTTTGCAAGCTTTTCTTCAGTTTTTATGTTGAACTTGAAACTTAAAGAGTAACGGAGTATGAGTTATAAATCTTGGCATACCTTTTTACAGTGACCTTAATGCTTTCTTTCTTTACAGTCTATTTGCACTGGCACCATTAAGTATGTACAGTCTACATGGGTATATGCATACTATTTTTTAGGTTTTTTTTATCACACATTTTGTAATTATCTTTGATTTTGTTGTGTAATTTGTCTACATTCAAAATCTAACAAGAACTTGAATAAATGGGTCTCTAAATGTGCATGGTTGTGGAACGTGTCGGAGAATAAAAAGAGATTGGGAGTATACTTGCACTGTATTAAGAGATATGGATGTTTTCGCAATGAGTGAAACTGGGTGAGTTGGTCTTTTGGTGAATGGGTATGTGACTTGACTTGGCTAACCTCATATAGGAGGCATTGCATCCTTTCTATATAGATAGTTCATTCTAAATGCTACCGCAGTATTTAGTACCTTAAGGGGAAAAGAACATTAATGGATATTTTTACAATATTTTAAACTTATTCTCTATTCAATAGATTTTTACTGCTTCCAACCTCATGTCAAATGTTTTTAGAGCCCATTATGTAATGTTGCGAAGCCATTTCACCTACATAAAGTACATGTTATCAGGTGCTATATTATTTTGTAAAATTGGCATCAAGCATTGTATTCTGAATATAGCTGTTGCACAGCAAATTGTGATTTTCATCAAATTGTGTATTTGGAGATTTTCATACAGTTCCATTCAGGACTGAGAAATTTTGTGTGTTGGCATTTTTCCTGATTTGCATGAATGAATATATTATTTGTTGTGAAGATTCTATCTGCAACATACAAAGTCATTATTGCAAGAAATAAGGGAAAAAATTATGTATACAGGTAGGCATTAAATTTGAGAGGCCTCTAGTTTTACTAGCGTAAGCATACATCACATGTTTTTCTTTTCAGTTATTAGACCTGTTTTCATTGGATAGTGGAAGAAATGAAGTCACTGGTGTTCCAAAAAGAACTAAAACCAATAAAGCCTCAACCTCGCAGACTCTGGGTATCGGAACATCTGGTGCTAAAGCTGTATTGGAAAATCTTCCTGAGCTATGGGATGATGACCAGTATGAAAGTGAATATGATATGTCAGCTTTTATGTCGACTTTGAAGAAGGAATGACTTTAGATGTCATTAGGAAGGTAATATTTATCAGGCATGCTCCTATAGATGAACTCTTCTTTCTATTCAGTGTAAATTATCCGAGTTTGTTTTTCCGTATTTTATTCCCGTTTTTGCATTTTGAACTGCTCTTTGAAGAAAATGATTCTTTAGTTTTATTTGAAGCAATCTGAATAAATTATTGCTCAAAACAAATATGTCTAGTGTATGGTAATTCCAGCCCGCAGAGGAGTAAGTTACAGAGCAAAAAAATTTTCCCATAAGTATTGTAAATGCTCTAGTCTAATTTGTATTGATATCAGGAGACTTTAAAAATCACATAAGTGATAAAAACAGAAAATGAGTAAAATTTGCTGATTTATTTTTATGCCATTAAAATGCAACTTATTCATGCTTATTTCAGATACATTAATATAATTATGAAATGATTCATTACCCAATGTACTAAACAGCATCTTTTCATACATGCCATGTTCTAAACAAGTCACAGCTGAACTGTGGTGATTTTTTTTATTATGAGATATGCGTATGGAAATGGTGTTTTTGTCTCTGACCCTGCAGCACTCTTCTGTTCCCGGAAATGTAACTGCTGTCTTGCTTTTTGTTTTACTTTATTTTGATTGTAAGTTAAATAAGAATCATTGTCAATGTAATTATTGATAAATTGTGTAATTTTTTACACATTTTGCCTCTTCCTGCCAGAATGAGCAGAGATGAGTTAATGTTTAAAGATATAATAAGTTCATTACTGTATATAATAGCAAAGTACAAATGATTAGGGGAACTACTGTATATAATCTCTTGGATGGCTTGAAAAAACATCATTTCTTGAAATGGACATATTATTCACAGTATGGGATGCAAACTAACTCACATTTGCCACCATGACTAATTTTTTCACAAGTATCCAGTGCTGAAATTTTCAGTAATACCCAGTAGGTTTTGTCGTATTTTTTTTTTCTTTCTGTACACAAACTGCTTTTAGTCATTCTTATATTGGAAGTATATATTCTGTTTTGATTCTTTGTTTGTAGATGCTGGAATAAACTCATTATAGTAATCGTTGTAATGTATGTACTCACGCTGCTTTTACAGCAGCTATTACCCCCAAACCACTTCTGTTGAAAAGTAATATAATGCATAGATTAGAAAAAATATTCTCTATATAAGTTAGTCATCCCTTTTCTGTCATGTATGTCCTACCAGTGAAAGGCCTCAGCATAATACAATTGCCACCTTTAGTTTTATCATCATTCATCCTATTTTAACTTCTGTAATAGTTTCACTGCCAGGTATTATACCGAGATCTATGCATCATCATTTGGTGATTTATTGCTAGTACCCTCTCTGCTATTGTAGATATTTTAGTTGAAATTTCCGTTATTTTGCCTTTAACACCTTCTTAAATGGCAAACAGTGAAAAATCTCATTTCCAAACTTGAGTTCTGCTCCTGTAGAGCACATGTTTTCATCAGTGAAACATCGCAAGAAGTGAGAATGGATCAGATTTATAATGAAAACCTGATGTCTGGTTCTCGGTTACATTTTCGGCCCTCAAGCTAGATTCTGCTGGATATGGCATCATACATGAATGAAGATGTCAGTTGTAAAGTAGTCTACTCAACAGTAATATCTATATTTTTATATATTTTGTGCCTATGTTAATGTGTATTAATGCAATTCTCTGATGTTAAGTCATTGGAGCAAATTGAAGAGAACACTAGAAATCTTACTGCTTTAAAAGTCAGATGCAATACTCCACTAAAACATAATAAAAAATTGTCTTCCAATTTTTTAAAAACTAACACTGCATACATTATTAGTTAAATACAGAGCGATTTAACAAAAAGTAGCAGATATAGAACAGGAGGGGAAATTGATATGTGAAAGAAATATTCTTGTATGACACTGTTCAAAGCAATTATTGCTATTCTTGTTACTTTTAAAGTTCAGATATTTCTCTTGAAACTGCAATACTTTATGTACAGTATATTTTGTCTATTTGTAAGGTGAAGAAACTTTTTTAGTCGAGACATGATAAATCCTGTGGCATATGTTGGGCTACCTTGCCAGCCGTGTCGCATTGTAGGTGCAGTACTGTCAAATCATTCCCAAGTTTGCCAGGTTATATGGACAGCTAAGTGGCAATGGGGGATTTTATCAGCAGCAGCTTTTGAATAGTTATCTCAGAGTTCCCTCCTCTACTTTCGTGCATTACTGTTTTTCACATATCTGTTATTGCTAAGTTATTTATGACTTTACTGTCATGCCTTATTTTTCCAATATTATCACTTTTGTCACATGTTGCTAATAGATTTCAAGGGAAGTTGAAACAAGATGTCTGAGCCTCAACCACGTTTTCCTTCATTTATCTTTCCATCTATTCAAGCCGCCATTATTTTTAATTTTGAAGCTTTAACTTCATGCTCAGCGGGTAAGTTGATTATTGGTTTATCTAACATTACATTCCTCCAACTTCATATTATTAGTCATGTGATATAGATGGTTTGATGACTGTAATTCAGCTAGCCATGCACATTTTTATATTACTTATGTAAAACACTTTTTATATAATGTCTGAAGATTTACTTAACACCAGTGCTACATCTGTTAATACAGCTTCCATCAATATTTGTTAGCCGCTGTTACCCTTTTCACATTCCTGTAACAAAGTTACTTCATCATAAAAATTCAGTTAAATTATTTTTGCATACAGCATCCTCTTTATGATGTACTCAACATATCTGGGGAAAGCTGAACGCTGTTTGGGTCAGAATAGCTTGTACAATCATAACATGTACTGCACGGTATATTCCTGGATTCAGGCTGGATGAGGTGTATCATACTACGTTGTTAAAATCTTACATTACAGAAGAGACCTCCAAAAACAGATATAACCAAGTCATGCCTGGGTGGTCATTCACATTTTTATATTTTATAGGTTGTAGTTTTAATAATAAGATTGCCTTATTTATTCTTAATCCTTATATCAGTATATTGTACAATGGTAATTACAAAAAGTAATTACTTTGATCACGGGGGTTATAGTGCATATACTCCTTTGTCAGATAACTATAAAGTTATACATATAGTCATATTACATAAGAATTATTTACAAAAAGTTTCTGCCATGCTGCATACTCGCGATAGAAATGCTCTCGCAGTTTTTATTTTATTGTATATTGTTAGAGTATTTTGCTAGTTGTTATGCCGGGTTTGTAATTTCATTTTTGTTTATATCTTTTGTGTATTTGTCTTATCTTGCCCAGTCTCAAGAAAATTAATTTGAGCATTTTTGTACTGAGGGGGGAAATAGGAGTTTATTAGATCAGTCTAGCTTATGAGAGAAGCTTATCTAAATACATAACAATATGAGTTTAGGAGTAAAGTTCTATCAGCTATAATTAATTAGCTAGTGATTAAGAAACACTATTTAGGTTATAAAAAGTGGAAGCCCCTATTATTAAGTGTTTACACTACTAGTATATGTCCATTCTAATACAGACAATGTGTGATTTTTCTTTTAAATTGCTTACATTATATAATGTTATAATTTTTGGAAGTGAATGTGCGTGAATTTCCTGTTTATATGTTATCTGTGGATGTTTTCTAAAAGCTTAGAATTGCTGTATTGTGTGATTCCTAATGTGTAAGTACGAGACCTTTCTTTCTTTAAAACGTCTCTTCATATTTTGGTGTGTACATTTGTCATATGAATATTATAGGGTTACTAAAGACCCTACATATGTAATGCATTAGAGAATAATTTTCACCAGCTTTTATGAATATTAATTTAAATGAGTTATTCATATCCCACCCGTTTATAGTACCAAACTTTACCCAGAAGAAAAGTTAAAAAATGTTTGAGTAGACTCCTACTTGATCATTAAAGAATGCAATCATTAGAGGTCATGTATTGCGACAATTATGCTTTGTGGAATTACTTTTTCTTACGTGCTAAAGGACACTGGAACTTTTTGCTGCACCTTGTTTCATTCCATGTAATAGCATTAATTTTTAAATTCTGGTTTGATGGGTTTAGATAAACCTTTTTACTGAAAAATCTTAAATTTCTAGGTTGATTTAGTCATTCCTATTTTAGCAATTCGATCAAGACCTACAACGTATACAGTATATTCATTCACTTTGTTTTTCCTTTAATGTGTGCAGTTTTCCATTTAACTAGCTTAAGGTGCTGAAAATTACAGTATTATTTACATGCCCACGAGAATTTTTATTTTTTTCATAAGTTCTCAGTTTGGGAAACATTCTGTTATGTTGTTTTGCCATCATTGTACTGTATTAATAACAGGTTTTTAAGGACAAGTGTGTCTGAATACCTTCCTTCCAAAGACTTTTCTTTATACAGGGGGTCCTCGGTTAACGTCAGGGTTCCATTCCTGACAGCTGACGTAAGTCAGATTTCAATGTAAGTCGGAACACACCTAAATTCGGACCTAGGTCCCTTAGCCTATATTAAAAATAAATCATTTAAAACACTGGAAATAAATATATGTTCTTAATTTATGATAAAAAAAATACTAAAACTAATCCTAATAGTATTGCTTACCTTTAAAATTCAATAGTAGAATTACGCTATAGTGCAGTGCATTATAGCTTACCCTTACTCATGCGATTGGCTTGCACACTGGAAGGGGCATTGCAAGGGAGGGAGAGACTGGCTTATTACAGCACGGTTTACCACTTCA
This sequence comes from Halocaridina rubra, assembly GCA_037179515.1. Classification (NCBI taxonomy): domain Eukaryota; kingdom Metazoa; phylum Arthropoda; class Malacostraca; order Decapoda; family Atyidae; genus Halocaridina; species Halocaridina rubra. The sequence continues at coordinate 17,285 of JAXCGZ010010298.1, read as the reverse complement.
ATTTTAATTTCCATGGTGATGGCTTTTCTTTGTGGCACTGCCATCAGCACAATCACTAACATGCTTGGGAGGCATAGTAATGTCAGTAGCAAGCAAACACAACAAGAGGGCAGACGATAACAGTAGGTAAAACATGGAGGGCGGGAATAAATTGAGCTGTGGTTCTTCTCTCTCTTCTAATGCCACATTACACAATATTCTTAAACTACACTCGACAAACTATTTCGAATAAAATCGTATTTATGGCTAAATTTTACTTTTTAAACTCCACATAAATCCTTCAAATATATATAAAAAAAAATAAAGCCATTAACTTGATAAATATGAATACAGCTATGTTTGCTAGCTTTGTATTCATGTGTATTTCGAATGAAATCATATTTACAGCTATTTGTTTGTGTTTTTTAAATTCGATATAACCAAATATATAAAAGAAATAAAGCCACGACTTTGATATATATGAATACAGCTGTGTTTGCTAGCTTTGAATTAGTGTGTATTTCAAATAAAATCGTATTTACAGCTATGTGTTTGGTGTTTTAATTCAGTATAATCTTTCAATATAACAAAATATATAAACAAATAAATAAATAAAGCTATTAACTATATATATATGAATACAGCAGTGCTGCTAGCTGTGTATTCCTCCACCACCGTGCCCACAAACTGTTTTGGCACACGGTCTGAATTTACTGCACTAGCCAAATAGGTTGAATAATTATTTTATTAAAAATGTATTAATTATTTATTGGCCTCTGACGTAACAGCGAAACGACATAACTCAGAACATATGTTGAATAGTATACAGGGAGTCCTCGGCTTACGTCAGAGTTACGTTCTTGTGAAGTAATGTAACCCAAATTTCAGTGTAAGTCAGAACAGACTTACATAAGCACCTATGCAAATGCAATAGTAAAGTTTCTCTTTTTCCATGCAATTTGCTATCTCGAACTTCACTTCCATGGTGATGGTTTTCCTTTCCTTGCCATCAGAAGAATCTGCTTTACACTTAGGAGACGTAATACAGGCCAAAAATTATCAAAAATGAAGCAAAATAATTTATGGGAGATGCGTTGTAACTGCAAAACATCGTAAATCGAGAACTCCCTGTATTCTGAAATATATATATATATATATATATATATATATATATATATATATATATATATATATATATATATATATATATATATATATATATATATATATATATATATATATATATATATATACATGAGCTTATAATATATTTGGAATGCTAAAAATGCTCCGTATAATGAGAAATATCTATGTGCGAGTGCTGTGGTATTCCCTTACACCTTTATAACACATCCATCATACTTATCACACATCCATCATTCTTACCACACAAATTTTACCATTCTCCTTTACTTTTACACATATTCATTCCTCAACCACTTACATTCACAGGCCCAAATTACTAGGGCTCTGGATATAGTTTTCCTACCCAAACCTTTTTTAATGCCTGAACTCTTTGCAGGTTGAAAAAAGTGGGAAATTCCCAGTCTCTTTGCTCCATCCCATTTAATTGACTTTTACAACATGCAGGAGAGTACTGATGTGGTGTTCAGAGTAAAGGCCTGTTCAGACAAGCGGGCGTATCAGCTGGGCAACTCGGTTGGCGGGCAAATTCTGCCGGGCATACCCCTTAATGTTGTCCACACAGCAGAGGTGATGAATGGGCGGGTATGGGCGACGGTGCCAGTACCTTGTCGAGTGTCGTATGATAAACATGGTGGCCAGTGCTGCTCAGAAGAAGAAACTGTTGTGTAGCATAATAATTGGTGTATGTATAAATAAAAAGAACATAAAGAAGAGAATATGGTGCAAAGATTGGCTAAATATAAGAGCTGTTAACTTACGTCAGGCAGTGTCGTACTTCCAATACTTGCCTCCGACCACTGGGCACCGGCTGGTGATTTAACTTATCATGGGCACGGCCATTTTGCTGGTTTGCTCATTATAAGAGCCCAATGACAGGCTTGTCCACAGATCTGGCCTGCTCGTCTGGACATGCCTTTTGATAGATCAAACTATTGAAGGCAGAGTACATGCAACTCACTTGGATGAAACCACCTATCTTGCATTCATAATAGATATTGTTCAGTTATTCTAAAAAATATAGCAGTAAATAAAACTTTTCATGATAGTGAATGGTCACATATTGGGGTAGACTACATTAACATGTTTACCCCTATGCTTTGAATTAATAAGATGTCTACTTAGTACAGTCACAACTCTTGATTCTGTGTGAATGTTGTTAACTGGCATATGCTTGTTTTGAATGCTCACCTAATATTTGTACAGCTCCAATAAAAGTGAGTAAGTCTCCGGGACCAATTACTGGCCACAAGAAAATCGAAGTAGCTTCCTAATTACCAGATAACTACTAGAAATAATCAGCTACTAAACTTTATTAACTATACACTTTATGTAATTAGGGGTTATTTACCTTTTCAGCTGTATTAAACGTTGGTGTCATAATCCTTGAAATGTCACACACCCAACAGGGAATGACCAAACCTATAGTAGACACTTGCTAGAGAACAGTCTACAAATACAATAAGATTTACGTAACTAAAATATAGAAAACAGCGAGAGATAAGACTTATATACAACCGCAAATGAATTAATTCCAAGACAGGGACGTTTTCAGAGCGACAGCTGAGCAGTTGCTTTGATAACTCTCATCCTTCACTTAAATTTGTGCAGAATTCAGGACACAGGACTGCGCAAGTTCAACTACCCAAACAATACAGTATACATAATATATACTAAAATCTACGTCCCCCCGGATTTCTTCATTCTGAGAGGAAAATTTAAGGTTTAGCTTTTCTACAGGTCAGCAGATTTCATAACTTACAAGGTAATACTGTACCTTTCTAGCACATACCTCTGCTTACTGAGTAACAGCAATTGGTATATTTTCCAGATCTTTTTAATTCCATAATTTATCAATATTACTGTCCTAACCAATGTTAAGGTTGCTCCTACTCGTGGTTGCCCAAGACATTCTCAATTTGCCATTAAATCCCATTTTTTATAGAAATCATTAACTTTACATGGAAATGGTGGGAGTCTATCAAATTGTAGAGCTTACTATCCTTAGCCTCCCATAATTAATTCCCAGATTCTCTCTTACTATGCATTCACTTGCCTGTGGCGAAAGTCAACTATATGGACTGAGGGAGGAAATTAGTAATCCGTTCCTTCACATTTCCTTCCATGGAGAGTCAAGACATATACTGTAATGGGGTTCTGGTAGGAAAACTCCAACAAAGTCCTAGTATCTGGGGCTGTGAATATGCTTGGTTATGGAACAAGTGAGAGTACAAGAGAAGGGATCAAAATATTGATTGTGGGAAGAATGATGGTGTGTCAGCTCTGAAACATGAGTGAATGGGTGTATGTGCTGACTTTACTACCCCCAGCAAGGGAGATCGCAATTCTTGTACAGAGATAATCATCATGATTTTTCTCAAACGAAAGATATAGAGCGGCAGCGTTTTCAGCACAGGTTCAACCTTCGGAGCTGCAAATCAGAAGTTGACGCCAAGCAACTCAGAGGAGTTGAAGCAAAAGAACCAATCTGTCACAAGCAATCCTTGCCTCATATGGCATTGGAGACTCGGGATTGTTAAGCCAGGTAGGTTAGGGAACAACAATAACCCAAAAGAGTAACTGTTGCTGTTTATATCTACCTTTTCTTCCATGCCTTCATATTCTCCTGCTCTACTCTGAGGCATCGTTTCACAATAATCCTTGGTTAGTGCACTTCATAGAGAAACTGGAACACCTAATTCTTGGGCCAGGCAAGCACTAAACGTCCTAGACACTTCTACACATTCATCTACAGCTCCACACATAGGTAAGAATGGGGCATTAATGTAAAGCTCCCATTCGTGGATGTTCACCTAACAGGAATAAAGATACGCGATAAGTATCTGTTGATGTAAACTAGAAATATTTTTAGTTTAATTCCAATAACTTGTCACATTTCTTTGTATTTCTTTATATTAATATAAGAAAGTGGGTCACAGGTAGTGGATTGTGAATGGTCAACAGATATGTTGATTAGCTGCGAAATAAGCTGGCAATAGCCAGACAAATAAGCAGTCTCGAACCAACAGCGGCGATATTAACAGACGGAGTAGTAGAAGGGGTGACACATTTTTACAAATAAAAGGCTCCAAGTCGAAGACGATATCGTGACAAGGCGAATATATGCCACCTTCAAATAAGCACAGTCACTTCTGCCTTGTAGGAAGCCTATTTAGGCAAAGGCTAGGTCTGCAACTGATAATTGCAGCATGAAAGAGAACTGGAGCCCTCACCACGTAACATCCAAGAAATAACCATGGAAAGTTAGACAGAAGCATGGCAATCCATGGTGGCCCAAGTCCGAGCAGATGCGGTAAGGTAAGGTAATATTCTGTTTATCAGCTATTTTATGCATCTCTAACACCAACATTCAATTGTGAGTGGCTACAGACAGTTTGGAGCAAGGATATTTAATCTGGATGCCCTTCCTTCCACTCTGCAATGGGCTTGAACACTGGTTTGTTGCTTTCCAACTCAAGTATTCTAACCAGTGCACTACTAAAGTCCCCTCATATTAGTATATTGTAACTGCAATAAAAATTTATCTTCAGAATGGTGCAAATTACAAATGCATGAAATTTCAGTACACTGTACTCTACAGCACATCTTAATTATGTCCTCTGCATGTCTTCACTATCCATTTGAGAAGTTACTGGCTTAATTACTTTTGTGCTCTACCACTCTGAAAAATTATTGGCATAACTACCTTTTTGCTTTTTCCTTCTGGAGAGTTACTGGTAATGCTACTTTTGTGCTTTGCCCTTCTTAAAAATTAATGAGCTATTTAACAAAATTAAAAAAATAAGTTTAGATAAAGGAGAAATATGAGATTTATGAGTGAATTGGAAATCAAGTCACGTGCACAAGAAGCTCTCCAATAAACACAAATACAAGGGGTCCTCGTTTAACCTCAGGGTTCCATTTCTGACAGTTGACTTAAGTCAGAACATACCTAAATTCGAACCTAGAGCCCCGAACTTATGTTAAAAATAAATAATTTAAAACATTGTAATATGTGTTCTTAATCTATGATAAAAAACTACTAAAACTAAATGGTATTGCTTACCTTTAATATGTATCAATAGTAAAATTAAAGTACTGTACAGTACATTGCATTATAACTTATTGGTGTGATTGGATGCACACTGGAAATGGCATTGCAAGGGAGGGGAGACGCTTATTGGGAGGTGGAAGTTTGAGAGGCAGGTGCTGAGGAGACTGAGACAGGTGAGTCCAGAGAAGCAAATGAACATAATAGAGGTACGGGGGCAGGTAAGTCTATTGAGGTAGAGGGTACAAGAACTGTTGCTAGGGGCTCTACCTTCATGAAGAATTGGTCAAGGCAAGTGGAAGGATGCCCTCTTTTTCTCCTTATATATTTCCTTGTAACACCTCAGAGCAACGTTGATCTCTCTCTCAACCTTATAGTACCTGGCAACGTTGGGATCCTGAACCTCAAGCTTTGCCAACAATTCCTCTGCCAAGGCAAACAATTCTTCCAATTCCTTGGTTGAGAATCTCTTTGGCTCTGGGCTTAGTAGTTCTTCCTCCTCTTTAAGCATTTGCTTTTCCAGCTTAATAAGGTCCTCAGTAGATAAATTCTCGCCATGAGATTCCAGGAGCTCTCTTACATCATCAGTCTCCACCTCCAACTCGAGCTCCTTAATCATGAAAATTACGTTCTTGGTTACAGCCTCAACTGTCTCCTCAAAGCCTCAGAAGTCATTCACAAAATTTGGGCATGCTTCTTTCCATACCCCACTCAAGTTCATTTGCATCACTTCCTCCCAAGCATCACCAATATTCTTCATTGTACGACTTCCAGAATTTCTTGAGAATCAGGTTCTTGTATTTCTCAGTTGCCCTGAGAGCCATAGCAATTGTTCTTCGGAGGTAGCAGGCCTTGAAAGAGGCACTGACCCCCTGATCCATTGGCTGTAACAAGGAAGTGGTACTAGGTAGAAGGTAAACCACCTTTACAATTGGATGAAAGTCATCCAAATGGGCAAGGTGACCAGGGGCTTTGTCCAGGATTATCAACACCTTAAAGGGCAGACCCATAGATGTACATTACCTCTCCACTTCTGGGATAAAATGGTTGCTGAACCAGTCCCCAAATATTTGAAGGGTTATCCAAACTTTCTTGCTTGACCTCCAGATGACTGGCAGTTGACCCTTCCAAATGCCCTTGAGTGCCCTTGGGTTTTTGGCCAAATAAACCAAGAAGGGCTTCAGCTTATAGTCTTCAGCAGCATTAGCCTCCAAAGCAAAGTCAGTCTCTCCTTGCTGACTTTATGGCCTGGTGCTTTCTTCTCTTCCTTGGCCTGCATACGCCTCCAGAATAAGCCAGCCTCATCCACATTGAATGCCTGTTCCGCACGGTAACCTCCCTCCCTTATTATCTCGGCTAAAGCAATCGGAAACATTTTTGCTGCTTCCTCATCACCACTAGCAGCTTCCCCTTGCACTTTTATATCATGCAAATTAGCACGAGCTTAATATGATTAAACCACCCTCTACTAGCAATAAACTCCTCACCTGCACTGCCTTCCCCCTTTTCCCTTTTCAAATCTTTAAATAATATTTTAGCCTTTTCGTGTATTATTGGGATATGCCGCCAATTTTGATCTTCAGGCCAAAGCACTAGCAATCTCTCCATCTCGATCATAAGGCGACTACACTTCCTCGTGATCACAGTGGGCATCATAGGAGTCGAACCTTTAATGTGGTCACAGATGCGATCTTTGTCCTTGATGATCGTGGCCACGGTCGTACAGGCTAATCCGAGATTGCGGCCAATATTCGTAGAAGATTCTCCCTTTTCAGCACAATTTACCACTTCAATTTTAATTTCCATGATGATGGCATTTCTTTTCTTCATAGCACTGCCATGAGAACTATCACTATCATGCTTGGGAGGCATAGTAATGTCAGTAACTAGCGAACACAACAAAGCAGACGAAAACACTAGGCATAATATGTCAGGCATGAATAAACTGATCAGTGGGTCGTCTTCCTCTTTTAATGCCGTGTGATGCTGGATTCTTACATGACGCTCAGCAAGCTATATTTAATAAAATCCTTACGGCTGTTGTTTTTTTTTTTTTAAATTCAGTATAATTCTTTAATATAACCAAATATATAAAACAAATTAAGAGATAAA
>JAXCGZ010010298.1:0-5000 GCA_037179515.1 Halocaridina rubra | reverse complement strand
GTAACTCCATTACAGCCAATCTCTACGATATTATCCTGCTGCTTGCATTTGACATTGGCACTCATAGGCTTACCTGCTTGCTTAGGCTTAGACCCACAGTTACTTTGCCTCAGTACATTATCACTTAGGCCTATCAAAATATACTCTGGACTTATTCTGGTGGCATATAGGGTAATGCCTAAAATTAAAATAACTTATAAATTGGCACATTTTGATGAAATGGCCTAACTTACCACAAGAATTGCACGTCTTCTTCACTGTTACCACAAGTTTTTCTTGTGTGGCCTTGTTTACTACATTGCCAACAAATTTCACTTAAAATAGGCTTCAGCCTACCACCACTGTCTCTACCTATTTCAGTACTAAGCCTAGGCATAGAATTATGTCCAGAACTGGGGTAGTTTTCAATCTTATTTACACTAACAATCTTTAGGCCTAACCACATCTTTTTCAATCTGTTTAGCCTGTGAGTGTGCCAACTCATTGGCCCTAGCAATTTCCAAGAGATTATAAGGTTGGTCTTCCTGAAGTTCTCTACCATTTTTCTCGTTTCTTACTTTCTTCACAATCTTTGCATCATCTGCAAACATAGTCATGAATGAATTTACAGACTCTGGTAGGTCATTTATATATACAAGGAACAAAAATGGCCCTAAAGCTGAACCCTGTGGAACTCCACTACTATCTCTTCTCCTTTCAGACACTGAGCTTCTTACTCTAACCCTCTATTCTCTTCCCTCTAAGTAAGTTTTTATCCAGTCCAAGATATTTCCACTTATTTTTGCCATTGCTTGCAGCTTCTTAATAAGGCTCCTGCGTGGGACTGTGTCAAATGCTTTCTGGAAGTCTAGGAATATGCAAACTGCCCAGCCCTCTCTATCCTGTAAGATACAGCTTATCTCATCATAAAATTCCCAGTTGTTTTTGTTACTGTGGATCTACCTTCTCTGAAGCCATGTTGTCTCATTGACAAAAAGTTGAAGGATTCCAAGTGAAGAAAAGTGTGTTTTCTTAGTAGTTTCTCCATATATTTGCAAACTATGATTGTCAAGGAAACAGATCTATAGCTTAGAGCCAAATCCCTCCTTCCCTTTTTGAAGATAGGTACCAGGTTCGCTTATTTCCAGCATCTTGGAATCTCCCCTGACTCCAGCGACTTGCCAAATATGATACTTAGTGCCACTGATATTGATTTAGCGCATTTCTTAAGTAAATAAGGAAATATATCACCAGGACCTGTAGCTTTATGGGCATTTAACGCCATCAGTGCTTTGCATACCTCTTTGGCTGAAAAGATGATGTTCTCTAATACTGGCAAGAGAGCTCCTATCTCTGCAATCTAAAGGGGTGGGGTATTACCCACTGTAAATACTGACTGAAACTTTGTTCAGTTCTTTCCAGATCTCATATTCATCTCAGTGATGCTTCCATCTCCTTTCCTCAGCTTTAAAACCTGTTCTATTACCTTCAGTTTTCCTCTAATAAAGCTGTGAAGTTTGGGATTTTTTTTAGCCTAAACTCACATGCACACACTTTTGGGAGAGGGGACACATGTAGTGAAATACTGATGAGAAAAAACTAAAAGACCTTCAAGAATTCATAACATACAGAACAGTGGAAGAGATGGGATGGATCAAAAACTTGTTGCAAGAAGCTAGAAGGTTAATAAGGTATTGTGTCTACGATACCCTTTTAACAAGTGTTTCGATAATGTGTTTCGATCCTTCTAACAACTATTTCAATAATGTGTTTCAATCCTTCTAACAAGAGATTTAATCTTATCCAGTATTATTGATTGTTCTTATGTCATTTATGTATTTTGTTTAGTTTTAGAATTTATATTCTTCTACAAATAGCATAACAAAATAAAAGCAGTTACATTATAGTTATGTATGCATATCCACCCCACATCATCTCTATAGCAGTAACGACGAGAATGAGAGATTTATTATAATGACTACACTTCATACACAATTATAGAGCGTTACAACCATCTACTTATCTTGAACAGGTAAGAAACATAGCTGTTGCACAGAGGTGGAATAAGATGATAGATTCATTTGACATATACCTGAAGGCCATAGGAGTCACCAAGGATGAGCAGAAGCATGCCCTATTACTCCATGTAGCAGGTCTAGAGGTACAGGAGGTGTATAAAATCCTCACACCTGCAGGTAACACCCTTCAACAAGCAACTGATTGCCTAAATGCCTGTTTTGCTCCTAAAATTAATTTTAGATATGAGAGATTTAGATTTAGCCAGTGTACCCTTGATACAAATGAATCCGTTGATGCTTTTGATACTAAGTTGAAAGAGTTAGCTTCTACTTGTGAGTTCTGTAACAAGGTGGATGTCATAATAGATCAGGTTACAACCAGATGTAATTCGCATGAACTTAGAAAAATATTGCTTCAGGAGAAAACCCTAACATTAGATAAGATTTTAGACACGGCTAGGATTCTGGAAGCAGCAAATTCTCAAGCTCATGCAATTGAGCACTTGAGGGTTCAAAAAATAATTCTCAGGTCAATAAATTGTCCTCCCAGTATGGTAAATGGCAATGGCAACGAGGTAAAAATACGACAATTCAAAGAAAATCTGATGGTAAACAATCCACAAATACAAAAGCATGTTTCAGGTGTGGTAAGGCAGGTCATTATCCCAGTGACGGGGCAAAGTGTCCAGCAACTGACATGAAATGTAACAGTTGTGGACGCAAGGGTCATTTCAGTAACGTGTAGGCTTCCCAAAACAGAGAAACACATCAATTATACCTCAGTTAAACCTGAAACACAACAGTCTGGTCAGTCAGATGAGCCATCAGAGCAGTTAGACAGTAGTAAACCAGAATTGGCTTTTCAAATTAACTCTATAAGTAGCAAAGCTAGGAGATTAATGATTACAGTAAACATAAACAGTGTAATGGTTGTCATGCAAGTTGACACAGCAGCAGACGTCTCTGTGATGTCAGAACAGGTGGCATGCAAAATACCTAATTTGTCCATAGGAACTTGCAATAAAGTTCTGTGGGATTACAGTGCACACAACATAGATGTAGTAGATTGGTTGAAAGATTTTCAGGTAAAATGGCCTGAAGTTTTGAAGGTTCTGAAGATAGAACATAAAACTGTTACCCCTGTGAGTGATGTGTTTTCTGAATTTAAGGAGATTTTTACTGAAGGACATGGCACAGTAAAAAGAAACAAAGGCAACCTTAGTTCTGAAATCTGGTGCAACACCCAAGTTTTTTACTCCTAAACCTATCTCATTTGCCTTAAAGGCCTCAGTTGAACAGGAAATTAAAAAGTTAGAAGCAGAAGTTACATGGGAGAGAGTATTGTATTCAGACTGGGAAACCCCTTTAGTTCCTGTAGCAAAACAAGATGAAGGTGTCCGGTTGTGTGGAGATTATAAGGTAACACTAAACCCACAGTTACAAGTAGCCCAATACCCTCTACTCAGCCCTACAAACATATTTGCAGCCTTAGGAGAATGTAAGGTCTTTTCAAAAATTGACCTAAAACATGTCTTTCAGCAGTTAGTCATGGATGACAAGTCACAAGAATACTGTACAATAAATGCTCATTTATGGTTATTTCATCCCAAATGACTACAATATGGAGTAGCCAGGAGTCCTGCAATATGGCAGCAAGCCATTGATAAAATATTCAGTGGATTTCCCGGAGTATTTTGTTTTGTTGATGACATATTAGTAGAGGGAAAGGACAAGAGAGAGCACCACAAAAGACTAGTAGCAGTATTGAAATGCATCCAAGATAATGGAATGAAAACAAAAATGAACAAATGTCATTTTAAAGTTTCAGCAATTGAATATTTAGGGTTCAAAATAAATAACCAGGGTATTCACAAGACAGATGACAAAGTCAGGGCAGTACAGTCAGCAAAGGTGCCTGAGTATGTCGAAGAGCTACAGTAATTTTTAGGACTTGTGACATTTTACGGAAAGTTCATAAAAGACTTGACTACCTTAGCAGAACCACTATATCAATTGTTAAATAAAGACGTAGCATGGCACTGGTTAGTGGACTATCAGCAGTCATTTGAAAAGATAAAAACAGAAAAAACTTCTCCAAAGTTCTTGACACATTTCAGGATGGACCTGCCGGTAAAACTACTGTGTGATGCCTAACAGGTAGGCTTAGGTGCAATTTTAGCTCATGTCATGACTGATGGCACAGAAAGGCCTATTGCTTATGCATCTAGGTTGTTGAATAAGGCAGATGAAATTAAGAACAAATTCAAAAGGAGGGCCTTGCACTAGTATATGTTGTAAAGAAATTCCACATACTGTATACCTATACGGCAGAAAGGAATTTCAGTTAGTGTTTGACTACAAACCATTATTAGCCATTTTAGGTCCCAAAGCAGGTTTACCTATTCTAGTCACTGCACGACTACAAAGGTGGGCTATCATTTTGGCAGCTTATAATTATATATTGGAGTACAAGTCTACTACCAAGATAGGAAGTGCAGACGCATTATCTCGCTCACCCGTAAATGAACCTCCTACAGATCCTGATGTCTTTAGACAGCTGCAACTTACCTATCACACTTAAACATATAGCTAAAAGCACAAAACGGGATTCAATATTGTCCAAGGAACTTCAGCATTTATTTATTGGTCGAGGTTCAACAATGACTTATGAAGAATGTAAACCATATGTGGCAGTTATGATCTGAACTTAGTGCGGAACAGGATTGCATATTACATGGGGCCAGAGTTGTTGTTCCTATACAGCTTAGGGAACAGGTACTCACTGATCTACATGAGGATCATCAGGGCATTGTAAGATCTTAAACAATAGCTTGAAGTTACATGTGGTAGCCAGGGATGAACAAGGACATTGAAATGTACGGCTTGTTCTATCAATTAAAATAATCCCAAACCAGCAAGTTTGCACCCCTGGAAATATCATAGACATGCTTGAAAACAGCTACACATTGATTTTGCTGGCCCATTTCTTGGCTATTCGTACTT
>JAXCGZ010010297.1:7500-35000 GCA_037179515.1 Halocaridina rubra | reverse complement strand
TTTTTTTCTCCAGATTTCAGTTTTCTAAACTTCTAAACCGTGTTTAATATTGTGTAAGGCATGAGATACACACACACACACACACACACACACACACACACACACACACACACATGGTTATGATAGAGTGGATAGGGATCGATATTTCGATACGGCTGGCTCTAGAACTAGAGGTCATAGTTTGAAGCTTCGGAAGAAAACTTGTTTGCAGGATGTAAGGAAATACTTTTTCAGTGTAAGAGTAGTTGATAATTGGAATTCGCTAAGCGAGGAGGTAGTTAATGCTACCTCAATCCATAGTTTTAAGGACAGGTATGATAAGTATGACTAAGTCTAAAAATGGAACCGATCAGGAGACGGGAAGATACGAGCTTTGGGCTCTTTCCCGTAAACACAATTAGGTAATCACAATTAGGTAATCACACACACACACACACATCTCAGTCACGATCAGAGGCTGAGGGACATCAGACTCACACATCACTCGAAGCTAGAAGAGTGAGGGGGGATATGGTGACAGTCTTTAAATTCCTTCATGGTTATGATAGAGTGGATAGGGATCGATATTTCGATACGGCTGGCTCTAGAACTAGAGGTCATAGTTTGAAGCTTCGGAAGAAAACTTGTTTGCAGGATGTAAGGAAATACTTTTTCAGTGTAAGAGTAGTTGATAATTGGAATTCGCTAAGCGAGGAGGTAGTTAATGCTACCTCAATCCATAGTTTTAAGGACAGGTATGATAAGTATCACTAAGTCTAAAAATGGAACCGATCAGGAGACGGGAAGATACGAGCTTTGGGCTCTTTCCCGTAAACACAATTAGGTAATCACAATTAGGTAATCACACGCCTCTAGAACTAGAGGCCATAGTTTGAAGTTTCGTAAGAAAACTTCTTTGCAGGATGTAAGGAAGTACTTTTTCAGTGTAAGAGTAGTTGATAACTGGAATACGCTAAGCGAGGAGGTAGTTAATGCTAACTCAATCCATAGTTTTAAGGACAGGTATGATAGGTATCACTAAGTATAAAATGGAACCGATCAGGAGACGGGAAGATACGAGCTTTGGGCTCTTTCCCGTAAACAAAATTAGGTAATCACAATTAGGTAATCACACACACTTGCGAGGAGGTAGTTAATGCTATCTCAACCCATAGTTTTAAGGACAGGTATGATAAGTATCACTAAGTATAAAATGGAACCGATCAGGAGACGGGAAGATACGAGCTTTGGGCTCTTTCCCGTAAACACAATTAGGTAATCACACACACACACACACACACACACACACACACACACACACACACACACACACACACTTACAGGAGGCTAAAGCAAATCCCGGTTATGAAAAGTCTGTGCCTTACAGGATTGCCTTCAGGAAGTAAGAAATATTTGCCATTCGCAGTAATGAGTCTGCAGAGCACAAGATAAAACCTGGGTAAGTACCTGCGATTTTATGCTTCATATATTTCAGAAATTTTCATATGATGTCATTTCGCAACTAAAAAAATAATTGGCAAAACAGGTGTATATGTATATATATATATATATATATATATATATATATATATATATATATATATATATATATATATATATATATATATATATATATATATATATATATATATATATATATATATATATATATATATATATATATATATATATATATATATATATATATATATATATATATATATATATATATATATATATATATATAACGAGAGGAACGTGAATATTGTGAAAGAAAAAAAAAGAGTATTTTAGCACTTACGAGAATATTCTTCAACTCATTTTCAGAGGTATATTCTCTCTGTTTTGTGGAAGCGACTTTGATTCGTCAGGTCGTGGGTTAGAGCCCCACCACGATCTGAGGTTAGAAAGGGCATTTATTCAGGACAACGGTCGCACTTGCCAAAACCAAAGTCCTTCTCATGAAGGCACTGTTCTAGCTCTTAACAGAGAAGGAGACTTCATGACGTAAATCAATCATATTCTTTCCGTTCTGTAAATTAGATACCCCCGAAGATGAGTAGAGAAATATACTCTAAAGCGTTAAGTTATTCCAGTGTTTCTTATATCCTTCTGTATATATATATATATATATATATATATATATATATATATATATATATATATATATATATATATATATATATATATATATATATATATATATATATATATATATATATATATATATATATAGTAATAATAATAATAATAATAATAATAATAATAATAATAATAATAATAACAATAATAATAATAATAATAATAATAATAATAATAATAATAATAATAATAATAATAATAATAATAATAATAAAATAATTTTAGTTTCTGGAAAAGCAGAAATTTTACCAATAGAATGTTTTGCCTTTTACGCAATTCTGGCCACTAAACGTCCTCAATATTAGCAAAAATAACACTCTCAAAAGAAGGTAATTTTCATTTTGCATACTTAGGTAGCACAGGAGAATCCCGTCCAAGGCGTGAAAATATTTTTATCTTTCACTGCAACGGCTTCTTTGCATGTTGAGAGATAATTATAATAAAAATACAAGTGAGAAAATACTAAAAATAGAGCGAGAAAAAATAATGTCTAGCAGCGAAAAATTTCTTAAAAAAAAAAAAAACTAGAACAGCACCGCTATGTGACATAGTTAGTTCCCATTCAAATAGGGGTGGACACAAAAATTTTGAAGGTGGGGATTTAAGGTTGGATTCTCTTCCTATTGCCCGCGATGGGCTCAAATTCGCGGTTAGTCGCTTCTTGATTTGCACGCTCAAAAATGCTGTCAGTATGCTTGAAGAAAAAGAATTTGCAGTTCACATGCAATAAAATATTACGTATAAGGTATTGATAAAAATAATGAGAGCATCTATCAGACGTAAACTAATTATATATATATATATATATATATATATATATATATATATATATATATATATATATATATATATATATATATATATATATATATTGATCCGCTGTGAATTATTATTATTATTATTATTATTATTATTATTATTATTATTATTATTATTATTATTATTATTATTATTATTATTATTATTATATTATTATTATTATTATTATTATTATTATTATTATTATTATTATTATTATTATTATAGTGCTTACTAACTCCGAAGCCACAGCTAGGCACTTCAATATATAAAACCTTATTTTTGGTATAGAATACAAATTCTTTGTATCCTGTGAACGTTGGATTACGAAAAAAAAAAACTATTACACTGTTTTTAGAGATATTGAAGGTGAAACCTATTTTTAATACAGAACAAACAAAAACAAACAAACTTTATTTCCATTTCAATACAATGGGTATTCGTCAGCCAGGGCAAGCCCCAACCCCCCCACTGTGGTGTCCAACCACAGCAGTACCTGCCAATAAACAGCTTAAACTCTCGGTCTTGGACGGGAACCGATCTTTCGACCTCGTGAATGCGAAGCCAGCGCGTTACCACTGTACTAGCCAGCAGGTCCTGCCAAATTCGCTTGAGAAAAATCTACCTTAACTACCCTACCATTACCCGTTTACTTGCACACACCCAGTTATATTAAAACAAAAAGAACATGAAATTCAATATAATTATGCATAATGTTTGGTTGAGCGAGTTAGGTTAGTTCACCCCTGTTCAGAAATGAGTTGCTTATTGAAATGGTTTTATTAGTCGATTTAGATATTTTCATTCTTTTTTTGTTTAAATTTAACTCCAAAATAAGAGTGGTAATATATATTTAGTAATCATTCCTCTATTTAATAAGAGTAAAGCTATAGCCGAGAACTGGCGTGAACAGCGCACCGTTATAAAGGCTGCTGATAATACACAAAAGAGCTTCAATTGGTTTGAAGGCGACGTAAACAGTCCTTTTCGCTTCCTACGGCTTGTTGTTTATAGTGGGATTGGATGATTTTGTAAGTACAGTATATTTGAAAAGTTCCGGTTATTAAAACGTGGAGAATATATGTATTATGGACTATGTACTTTTTACCTTTTGCTTATTTTAGTTTTGAAGACGAAACTACCTCACCATATTAACCTAACCCACCTTACGAGGACAATATCACATGTTTGTCGTTTTATGTCACATGTAACTAGTTTGAATGAGGGTGGGCAAAGATAGGTTATAGCTTGGGGAATGAAGGTTGGATGACCTTCCTAATACCCTGCATTGGGCTAGAATACGAGTTGTCACTTCCTGAGTCGAGCGCTCTAACCTATGATACTGCGGCCCAAGGTGGGATATCCCTCGTATTAACAGCACTTCCACCTTACAAATTCATATTCAGCACAGTTTTTGGTTTAGGGAGAAAAAAGAAATTGAAATAAACTTTCGTTTTGTAATTAACTTTAGTATATATGCTCATATGTGTGTGTAAAGACCAATTGAGATAAACTTTATTTTCGTAATTAAAATTAGTATATATACACATGTGTGTGTAAAGACCAATTAAGATAAACTTTTTTTTTTAATTAAAATTAGTATATATGCACATGAGTGTATAAAGACCAATATGATTGGCGTTACTAAGTGTAGTTGCCTTGATGATGAAAAGCACTTGGTGAAACCATAATTTTGTGTCGCAATTAGTCTTCATTCAAATGGGGATGGACGAATATATTGCCCCACGGTGGAATTGAACCCTTGTCAGTCACCTCCTGACTTGCGTGCTCTACCACTGAGCTACTGTAGAGAAAGCAGTACTTATCATTATAGTTACTGTTGCTAGCATAAATGGCTTAAGAGTACTTGTAGTCTATGACTCATTATAATTTGAAGCAAAGAAATAGTATTTAAAAAAAAATAGAAGCTGTGCTGTTGAAGGAATGTTCTTATTGGTTGTCATCTTCACAGAGTGGCCTGACATTGAACAGCCTGACTTGTGATTATTTGAGTAACTATGAGAGAATTCTGGTAACGGAAAGGTTAAACGGCTCATCTCTAGAAGTGATTAACCCAAGTTCAAGCCTAGTGTGGGGCTTTAGAATGGGATTCCAGCCTTATTTCCCCATCTTCAACCCGTCTCTGTCTAATCTCAATCGAATGGGAAGTTACAATATTACCTATAATATGTTTTATTTGCAGCTTGCGAATTGAAGATGTTACTTTCAAGAGGAACAAATATCTTTGCCAATTACACAAGGAAGAAGTTGAGGAAATTTGTTAAGGCTAAAAGACATATTGTACCAACTCAGCTTGATAATTTCTCTAGTCATACCTGCTCAGTTAACACATGGTCACCATTAGCTTCGGCATTTAATACAAAACCAAGCAGGATGCTTAGTCTTCAGTTTTCAAAAGATGCTACTGTAAGTAAATGAGTTTAACTTATGCAACCAGTCAAAGAGTACAATTAGCAATGATGGTTACTTCAAGCATGAGAAAAACACTTTCTCATCATCAGACGAGTACGTCACTGTTTCGTGTAAATTTGTTGAATGTATTTAATTTTAAATACAATAGGTCTTATTTTCTTCATTCAAATTTATACTGACTTGTGTAAGTACTTTTTTCTTCCTACAGAACATTCAGTCTGAGTACTTAACTTATGGTATATTCCAGGGTTTGTTTGATGTGCCGGAGTTGAAGGAACCAGAAGGTTTCTATTTATTGAAGGAAAATGCTATTCATGCAACGCAGGACCTAGTGACTGAATGTTGCTCATCCGACAGATCACGCAAGATGGTAGAGGTTTGTATTAAATTTCTACATTTTTAAATATGCCCCAATACAGAAATATACCAAAATGCCCCTTTGTAGAAACGTCAAAATGTCCAAATATAGAAACTTCAAAATTCCAAATATAGAAATGTACCAAAATGACCCAATATAGAAATTTGTCTTCATATTTTTGTTTGTCTTGCAAATCACAAAGGATATATTTTAGATTTTTCTCTAGCATAGTACTCTATTTTTTATTTCTTTTTCCATTACATATAAATCTTTTTCTCTTTATATTGTCAACCTAGGTTTTTGATCATTTGTCTGACACCCTCTGCTGTGTAGCTGATCTGGCGGAGTTTATACGTATGGCTCATCCTCAAGCAAAGTACTCTCATGCTGCTGAAGATGCTTGTATTGCAATTGGAGGTCTTGTTGAACAGTTAGTAACATATCCTTTGTATTTAGTTATGTATCTTTGTGGCCACCATGGCCAGGTTGGTAGCTTGTGTGACTTTGTTTCATCACGTCGTTGGTTTGAGACCCACTGCGGTCTAAGGCTAGAAAGAGCATTCACTCAGTGTCAAGGTCGCTCTACAAAAACCAAAGAAAGGGAGTCCGTGATGTAAAAGCAGATAATTTATTAATATATCCTTGGAGATAAATGTAGCATAGTGATTAGTGTTCCTGACTTGTGAGGCAACAAACCAATGTTCAGTCCCACCATGGGCATTGGGAAGGGGATTAAATAGTAACACATAAAATGGCAAACAAACTTTATCTGAGGCAATACTACTTTAAAAAGTATGAATTCCTGAAATGACAGAGTTTGGAGACTGACTTCAGATATTGCAATCCTTAAATGAAAAAATTAATACACCGAGTTCCCTATATATTTTTCAGATTAAATACTCACAAGGAGTTGTATGAAGCTCTTTTAGACGTATATAAAAATGGTGACAAGTTCCCAACCACTGATGTGGATAAACACGTTACAAAACTTTTTCTCTTTGATTTTGAACAATCAGGTAAGTAAAAACGTTTCAGGCACTGTTAAAAGGTTAAAGGTCTGTAATGAAAAGCAGAGGCAAGGGACAGTAATAGGACAGAGCCTACTATATAACTAGGACCCAGTTATCTCCAGGTAACAGCTGAATAAAAAGATAGCCTTATAAGAAATCACCAGTCCCCCAGTAACTGCACAATATAATTGGTAACTACACGAGACATTAAGTTAATCCAACCCTGGGCCAGGATTGAACTTGCGGCCAATACATTATCAGCCCCAGATGCTGCCTCTGCGCCTCAATGTCGCAGAACATCATGTTTTGATTAATCAGGACACTGTATAAGGGATGATGTATCATATGTGTATGGTTGCACTAGGGAAGTGACAAACCCATGTTTGAACATACCAGGGGGTATTAGGAAGAGTATTTTCCTTGATTCTCCAGCTCCAACCTATCTATGTCCACCCCCACTCAAATGATTTTTTAATAGTGACAAAATAGCAAACAATAGCAAAAATTCTTGAGCATCATTACATACATGCAAAGCAATTTCATGTGTGTCAAAGCAAGAATAATATGAAACAGGTGTTTTATGGCTTAAAAGTACCATCATATTCATACAATACAGCTCTCCCTACCCTGAAAGTTATAATTATGAAGTGCTAAGAAAGCCTAGTATTAAGTGAGCTCTAAAAGAGCCGTGAATATTAAGAATAAATAAACTAGAGATAAATAACTATTCGAAGTTTGTGTGGTCTCTAATGAAAACATTCTAGGTTTAAAATACCCCTGGTTCGCTGTTTACGCGTGTTTATAATCCACGAAATTGGAATAACGCCCCTAAAAAACAATAGTACCAAAATATGAAATACACGAATAACGTCCATGCAAAAAAATTCGAAAAAATTTTTTTTTAGTAAATAATCGACCCCCTCGGAGACACTTTTACGCCATGCTCCTCCTCTTCTACCGCTTAATGCGGATTGGACATTATGAATAGAATGGAAAAAAGCATTAAAAACAAACCATTAACAAACTTGCGATATAATATCGTCAGGGAAATAGCGTGCGAGGGTGCATCAGCTGATACGGAGGCGGCAAAACGTTTGCAGATAAGAGGTTCATTCTCCCGCATCCTCCTCCTCTTTTACCGCTAAATGTGATGGGATATTATAAAGAAAATGGAAAAAAGCATTAAGTGCAAACAGCAAACAAACTTGCGATATAATATCGTCAGGGAAATAGCGTGCGAGGGTGAATCAGCTGATACGGAGGCGGCAAAACGATTGCAGATAGAGGTTCATTCTCACGCATCCTCCTCCTCTTCTATCGCTTAATGCAATTGGATATTATGGAGAGAATGGAAAAAATGCTAAGTACAGTACATGGATGAGCATTAAGAACAAACAGCAAACAAACTTGCGATATATCATCATCAGGGAAATAGCGTGTGAGTGTGCATCAGCTGATACGGAGGCGGCAAAACGTTTGCAGATAGAGATTCGTTCTCCCGGATCCTCCTCCTCTTCTACCACTTAATGCAATCTGATATTATGGAGAGAATGGAAAAAAACATTAAGAACAAACAGCAAACAAACTTGCGATATGATATCGTCAGGGATATAGCGTGCGAGAGTGCATCAGCTGATACGGAGGCGGCAAAACGTTTGCAGATAGAGATTTGTTCTCCCGCATCCTCCTCCTCTTCTACCGCTTAATGCGATCGGATATTATGGACAGAATCGAATAAAAGCATTAAGAACAAACAGCAAACATACTTGCCATATAATATCGTCAGGGAAAACGCGTGCTAGAGCAAAAACGTTTGCAGATAGAGGCTCATTCTCCCACATTCTCGTGCTTACCACCACCATGCACGTCCCAGTGTATGCCTGTTGTCCACCACATAATAGAGAGCATTAATTTGTTTACTGTACAGTATATCTTTTATACTGTACACTATTTGCATGTTAATATAAATAACTACAGGTCTTTCTGCTTTGTTATGTACTTATAAAATATGTTTTACTTATCTTATATCTTTGGTATAGTGTGTTTATGTACGGCTGTGAAACGTAACTATGCCCATTATCATTGTTTCTTATGGAAAATGACTCGTGACATAACGCGATTATTACATTACGCGGCTTATTACATTACGCACTTCTGAGAACCTATCTTCGCGTTATTCTAAGAACTAGGTGTATTACATTTCAGTGTTTATTAAAATGAATTTTTTTTTTCAAAGTCTACTATAAATGTTTAAAGGTATCAGCATTAGGTATTAATTAACATGAACAGTTTGCTCTAAGGTAACTGTATATTTCTAAGGTTATCAGCATCAGGTATATATTACCTGGAGTCTACTTTAAATTTAAAAGATTATAAAAACAGGGTATCACATCTTATGAATAATAGTATTTGCTCCAATGCCACTGAGAATATGTGGATATATTTTGCCCTCTTGTATATTAAAGTTAGAGTTTAATCACTAGGTAATTCCATATACCAAGTTATTATTTTGTTCCAGGGATCCACTTAGATGAAATTAAGCGAAAGCGTGTCGTTGGTTTAAACGAGTCCATCCTTACCCTCGGACAACACTTCATGAATGGATCTCTGCAACCAAGAGCCATACCCAAAACTAAACTTCCAGAAAACCTGAGACAACAGTAAGTTATCTTTTTATATCTTAGATAAGTTTTCCTAGGCCCATACTCAAAACCAAACTCCTAAAACACTTGTGGGGCAACAACAAGTAATTTTTCAGTATTTTGGATCATTTTTACAACACGGAAGGAAACACAGAGGAGGTACAGACACTCCCCTACTTACAAACGAGTTTGGTTCCAGAAGTTCATTCGTAAGTAGAATTGTATGTAAGTTGTGTTTAGGTAATAAAAAAGTACTGTACTGACATACATTTTCAGTACTGTACAGTCCTTCGGCTAAAGACACTTAACTACTACCTAAAACATAACGTATACAACAGTAAGTTATCTTTTTATATCTTAGATAAGTTTTCCTAGACCCATACTCAAAACCAAACTCCTAAAAAAACTTGTGGGGCAACAACAAGTAATTTTTCAGTATTTTTGATCATTTTTACGACACGCAAGGAAACACAGAGGAGGTACAGACACTCCCCTACTTACAAACGAGTTTGGTTCCAGAAGTTCATTCGTAAGTAGAATTGTATGTAAGTTGTGTTTAGGTAATAAAAAAGTACTGTACTGACATACATATTCAGTACTGTACAGTCCTTCGGCTAAAGACACTTAACTCCTACCTAAAACATAACGTATACAGTACTAATGAATTTTAATGCAGTAATAATAATGTTTGTAAGTGTTGTTCGAAAGTAGGGGGAGCGTCTGTATTCTTGCTTCCCAAGGGAGATAATTTAATATAAATATTAACAAATATGGTAAAATTTAAAAATTTTCTTCATTTGCATCAATGTCAGGAAAAAAAAATGACATATCCTAAATATCTTGTTTACCTTATCATGTTGTATATGAATCATACGTGTAGTTTGTCCTTCCATTCTACTACACTTCATATCCTCGTCAAGCACAGCAGTTTCACATTGTATTTAAATTACATACACATGTACAAATATAATGCTTGCACTCCTCCTTGTAAAGGGTGGCCAAGTCAAAGCACATTCTCACTCACCAGAATCTAAAATACCTTGCTCACACCTCTTTGGTCCTTAACTTCCCACAATCTGTGAGGCCCGACAGCTGCAGCTGGTTTACCATCACTTATTCATCTGATGGCTAACTCTCCAATACATTCCAGTTTCCTGTGCTAACAGGTGCAAGAAATCCCTGTGGCCCACATCACCTAAACACAGTCTTGTTCACATCATTCCCATCTATTGCACTCTCTCTTCCCTGCTCCACTGACATACATGCATATTATAATAAAATTACAATATAAAATAAGAAGCCTATGAAAATAAGGCATTTTGTAAAGAAAGGAAAAAAAATACAGATTGGGAAGAGATTCAGTTTAAGAATACAATCCAGGATAAATATTAACACTCAGTGAATTTGGAATATGGTGTTACAGTAAATGTGTCATTTTCATAGACTGGAAAATACATATACAGTGGATGCAATTCCCCATGTAATGAGGGTGGCCGAGTCAAACCACACACATAAACATACACTCAGGATGCTGGAAATGTGAGGGTACAAATAATAAAATCTTGGGGAATGAGAAAACATGTCTTCGAAGATTGTCATTTTCAACATAACATAGAACATTCATATACGTCACTGAGAATTAAGATGGTCTTTTATTTTGGGGGGGAATTCTCTATCTTCACACAGTTTTACTTCCTTTTTATTTGTAATTTATGGGCGAAGATAACTTTAGTGTTTTCATGTGAAGCTACTCTAAAATATGAGTGTATACTAGATGGAATACATATAATGGTGACAGCAAACTGCATCCAGCACAAAATAACTAACTGTGAAAACTGTCACATGGTGACACGATATGTACATCTCACACCTCTGCAAAACCTTTATGAAAGTAGAGTTGGGTATTTCTAAGCATCAAACATTTTGAGATGAAACAAATAGTTCTGCCTCAGTATGTCCCTCTAACTCTTCCTCAAAACCTTTATGAAAGTAGAACTCAATGTGTCTAGTATCAAACTTTAAAGTAACAAAACTAATAGTTCGAGCCACATGTTCACCTTGGTGAATGTATTGCATCTTACAGACTCTAAGGTGATGGGTATCTAGTCCCTAGCTCATGGAGAGTTCAGAAAATATGATGTGTCCCGCGTCACTCTTAATAAGCCTGCTAACTCCATTAATTTTCATTCAAAATATATAAAGTTATTAGTACTGAGATGGGACATGTATGACATATGATACTTTTAACCTCCTCATCAGTTGACATTTCCCAAACCCTTTGTAATTCCAGACGAATTAAGTGAGAAAAACTTGAGAGAAGTCATTTTTGATACTTCTCATCTGTAAATGGAGATCCGGAGATGCACTAGTGGAGTTGGCAGACACGATTCACACGAAATACTCGTTTCTGCCTTAGGAAGGCTCGTTGAGAGCCAGAATGGATGAGAATTATTGTTCAGAGCATTATTTTCTATGGGAATTTCTTTTGTGATGCTGTGTATCATCCTTGCCAAAAAATGTCGGCCAGGCAGAAACAAGATATATCGTTGTTGACGGGGAGAGGTTTATGCAGTTTATGTATGATGATGAATTATGAAACAAAAATTAATTATTATAGGTAGCTGTTTTGTGTCGCATTAATTTCCCTTTACATGGGAGTGGACACAGGCAGGTCGGAGCTGAAGTATCAAGGCTAAATGCCCTTATAGCACCCTGTGGTGGGCTCGAATATTGGTTTGATATTTCCCGAGTCAAGTGCTCTAACCATTGCACGCATTCCCTAAAATAAATTGTTTTATAATACAAGTATATTCTACAGCTTTGCTATTGATGGTGAAAAAATTATTGTGACGGGGTTGTATGCCGATGCCCACATGGAAATCACTAGAGAAGCTGCATATAAGATATTTCTTTATCCTGACCCACATCAAGAATCCCTACTAACAGAACTTCTTAGAGGAAGACATGAAATGGCAACTCTATGTGGTTTCCCATCATATGCTCACAGGTATGTGTAATTTTTCTCACGTAATCCTCCTACAGTATTTACGTATGTTTTAATATTTCCTATTGTGTAATTTTCTCCTTTAACTCCTTAAATGTGTGTATATGTTAATGTGTTACTATGAAACATTTCCTGCAGGGCAATCAATGGCAGCTTAGCTGAGACTCCCGATTTAGTGTTGGACTTTTTGACACTCTTAACAAAGGAACTTAAACCCCGAGCTAAAAAAGATTTTGAAGAAATGAATCTTTTGAAAAAGGCGCAATACCAATATTCAAAAGTAAGGACACTGGTACTATTAGAATGAGATGTTTACTACATGTGTATTGATATATAGTCTTCATGATACAAAGACAGTACTCAGAGATTACCCTACACTTTAATAGACATAAATCAAACCAAACAGTTAGTGCTCAAAATTTTCATCCTCCACCACAACTCAGCTGAAGCTTTACTTTAAGCAACTAATTTTTTCCTATATTTCTTTTATAATGTGGATTAATCTTCGTGCTAAATGTGTATATGCATGTGTCTGTGTGGCACAATTTGCAAACATTTTGTTCTATTAAGTTTCAAAAGTTGCTTTAAAATGCTACTTGATTTGGGATTAAGTGATGCTGTAGTCTGTAATATATTAATTAGCTGTTTATTTCAGGACATATCCCCTTGGGACGTGCCATATTTTACGGGACAAGCTCGACAAAACAAATTTAACCTCAACACCAGTGAGTTAGCTCCTTATTTCTCTCTTGGAGCTGTGATGGACGGCTTGAGCGGGCTTCTGTATAACATGTACAACGTAACTTTGGAAATTGAAGAAACAAAGCATGGAGAGCTGTGGTCTAGTGATGTATACAAATTAGCAGGTTTGATTGTTTGCCTTTTATATGTCACTATTAACGCCCATACAAATGGGGGTGGAAACAGACAGGTTGGAACTGGGAAATGAAGGCTGGATGCCTTTCCTAATACTTTGCTGTTAGCTTGAACAAAGGTTTGTTGCTTCCCTGGTTGAGTGCTCTCACCATTGTGCTAATTCTGTAAAGCACTTTAACGCTGCACTTAAATTATTCCTGTATTAACTTGATACCTTTTTATCAAGTAATGGATTTCTTACTGTTTTGTACTTTATTAATACTTCTGACTGGTACAATGATGATATGAGGGGGCCACAGTAGCTTAGTGGTAGAGCTTGCGATTCAGAAAGGGACTAACGCTGGTTCAAGCCCACCATGAGGCATTAAAGAGCATCCCGCTTTAATTCCCCATTTTCAACCTGTCAGTATCCACCTCCATTTACATGGAGATTAATTGTGAAGCATAAACCAGTGTTTTTTATGATGATAGAAGGGGTTGCGATATCCCACTGGTAGAGATTGTGAGTCGGAAAGCTAATGATGTGTATTATGTATATTGGCAATTAATAGTCACATAGAATGTAAAAAACAAAGTCAGTATGCAATATTTAAAACCACTTATTAATATCATATTATTCTTATTTTTTTATCAGTGAAGCATAAAACAGAAGGACTGTTAGGTTACATTTACTGTGATTTTTATGAGAGACAGGGCAAGGCTCATCAGGATTGCCATTTTACAATACGAGGTGGCAAGCTGTTACCAGATGGTTCTTACCAGGTAAGTATTCATTCTTGTTCCCCTAAGAGGGGGAAAAATACGTTCTCTCTTTTCCTGTGTGTCATAGAGGTTGACTAAATGGGGCGAAGCAATTAGACTGGCAATCCTCACTTTTGTATATTTCTCCTACAAAGAATTAAGTGTTGCTCTGACCCTGCCAAAGGGGGATTATGGCTCTCGTATATGAAAATTAATTTCCAACAAGGTGTAATGTCTTAGTTTGGACAATTTTCTCTACTTGTAAATGTTAATTAGATGTAATTTCTGTCATGCATAATCTGATACTTTTTCTTGGTAATTCGGGCTGCAATGTTGATATTAATGATAAATTATGGACAGGAGCTTTATATACCCATTAACTAGTAATTAATATTGACCAATAGTTGTCCAGGTGACATTACCTAGAAATACATTGTTCAGTCATTACCATACTTGCAGGACCCTATAGTTGTGTTACACCTCAATTTACCAGCCCCTTCTTGGTCAAGCCCTTCATTACTAACGCCTGGCATGGTGGAAATTCTCTTTCATGAAATGGGCCATGCACTTCATTCTATGCTGGCTAGGTAAGTCTTTTTATGAAAATCTTTTACATCTTAATGGTGCTGCAAAATGGTATAATCTTTGATACAATTAGATTCACAGTATAGTTTAACTATGAAAGTTTGTGGACCTAGAGCGGCAGCGTTCTTTGGCGCAGGTCTGCCCTCTGGAGCTGCACTTGGAAGAGGAGCAGTGAAAGAGGCCTAACTGCCATAACCAAACTCTGTCCCACACAGGGCATGAGAACCTGAGAGAGACTTTGATCATCCAGGGGAATTACCATACCTCACAACACACAGTGGCATAATCTTTTCTAAACTGAAAAACAACTCTGGTTGTCAATTTTCGAAAACTCTTTCTAGCCAGATACATTGACATCAACCCAGGAAACCCACTAAGACTTCACAGAACACAACCACATACACCACCAACACAACATACACTCCCTGATAGCTCTGTGAGAGAGCCCAGGATCGGCAGGGGCCTTCTTAGTTACTTCAGGGTGTTTTTGGCTAAACATCTAAGGGACAACAACAACTGCTAGTGCACCATTACACTGCATTTATATAGTGAATTATAGGATTACAGCTCAAGATTTTCTGATGCTCCTATATACATCAACTAATTGTCTGTTTATTAAAAGTATCAAATGAGATAAATGGTAGAGAAGAAGTTGTTGGATAACTAACTGTTGAAGAGTTTGGGATGTTCTAATTTGAAAAAGGTTTAAGAAATTAGATAATACAATATTTTAAGTATATATTATTACATATCAGAACTCAGTAGTAGACGGTTTGACGAGCTGTTCGACAATTTAAGACCAGTGTGCAGTCAGTTATAGACTGGGCACAATTCACCATTGTATATGGGTATATAATTGATTTCAATAAATTATCTTTGGTAATAATGGATGCCACTTCTCAATATATTCTATTTATAAATAAATTTTATTTGTAGGACACAGTATCAACATGTTACAGGGACAAGATGCAGCACAGATTTTGCTGAAGTTCCATCTATTCTGATGGAGTTTTTTGCCATGGATACCAGAGTCCTTCGTACGTTTGCTCGTCATTATAAGACCGGGGAGCCTATTCCTTCAGAGCTACTCGAGCGTCTCGTTGGATCAAAATCCGTTTTTGCTGCTTCTGAAATGCAGTTGCAGGTATTTACTCTGGCACTTGATACAGTGCCATACACAGAGCAAATGCTCTGGCTATTGGTACAGTGCCATACACAAAGTAAATGCTTTGGCACTTGATACAATGCCATACACAAAGCTAATGCTATGGCACTTCATACAGTGCCATACACAAAGCTAATTCTCTGGCACTTGATACAGTGTTATACACTAAGCTAATGCTCTGGCACTTGATACAGTGCCATCCACAAAGCAAATGCATCATTTATTATAGACTGTACACTGTACTGGAATTTTCTACATTACTTTCTCCAAGGAGCACAGCGATTAGAGTACTCAACTCTAGAACTAACAGATTCCCGATAGAGCCCACTGAGGGACTTTAGGATGGGCAACCAGCCTTAATTCTCCAGCACCAACCTGTCTCTGTCTAGCCCTAAAATGGAGATTATTAGTAAAATTATACGACACACAACAGCAAATTTTTCCATAGAAATCGCATTTCCATCTTGGTAGAATAATTCTTGATCACCTTCCTAGGTAAAATAAAACATTCAAAGTGGAGGGGGACTTTTCTTATAAATTGTCATTGTAAAATTGAATTAGGATCAAATACTCTTACTGCGTCCTAAAACCTTATACTAGAAGAGATAGTTTATCCTACCTTCCATCCTTAACAACCACATACGCCAACAACACAAGATACACTCCATGAAAGCTCTGTGGGAAAGCCCAGAATTAGCTGGGCCCTTCTTCAGAGACTATGGCTGTTTAGCCAGGCAGCAGGAAAAGCCAACAACAACAACATCAACCAAAGAAACACAACATTACTATTATCATTATTACTGTTTCTTCACATATTAGCTTGATAGAGGTTTTATGCCAGATCCCCTTCCTGATGCAACCCTCCATATTGATCTGTGCTTGGGACCAGCACCAAAATGGACTGGATTGTCCGCCCCAGTGACAGGGGATAGGGTTATATGGAGATGATTGATTCGCTATGGTGACCCCAGATGGGAGAAGCCAAAAGATTTTATTATTATTATTATTATTACCATCATATTTCAAGCAACAAGCCCAGCTGGAAACCGAAGTCTATAAACCAATTTGTAATAAAAAGAGTACTCTGCCTTCATTGTAAATTCTGCTTGTCGATGGCACAGTTGTGATGAATGTTTTAATCTTTCAGACATTCTACTCAATGCTTGACCAGAGATATTATGGTGCTGAACGCTGGGGTTCAGACACGTCTACCACACATATTCTCGAAAAAGTACAGACTGAGTGTTACGGCCTCCCGTACATCCAAAATACGGTAATAGTTATAATAAAATTATTTTTCATAGCAACTGCAATAAAATGATATACAGTACTCAAAATACGATGTCATAATAAAATAATTACATTTTATGACAACTATATACAAATAACAGCCAGTATATGGTAAGTAGTTATGTTAAAATAATTATTTTTCAAGGTTATTGCTTAAAAATGCATCCAAACTACTAATATATGGTTTTTATTGTAAATAATTTCTGTTATAGCCAAAACCAAAGTCATTCGCAAGAAGGCTCCGTCCTAGCCCTTAACAGAAATGGGAGTCCGTGACTTAAAACCGGATCATCATAATTATAACCTCATCTATTAAATGTGTCAAAATCATGCAGTAATAATGCAATACTTTCAGGCATGGCAACTGCGATTTGGTCACCTAGTAGGCTACGGAGCAAAATATTACTCGTATTTAGTATCTCGCGCAGTCGCGTCTTGGATTTGGCAAAAGTACTTTGCTGCAGATCCATTTAGTAGGTGAGTTTTAGTTACTCATCAACTGCATAAAGAATGCCTCCTCCGTGTTCCCGTGTGTGTCGTAAAGTCAACTAAACGGACTGAATTGACTGGGATCCTCTCCTTGGTATTTTTCTCCCTCAATGAGAATTCTTTTTTTACTCAACCACCCCCATTATGGGGAGGTTATGGCTTTTGTATACAGATAGACAAACAGCTAGCACACTTGGAGACTAAAGCTGTCAATTTTCAGACTGATAGAACTGATATGGAGTGTCAACGAGTAATATAATGATCTTTTCTTAAGTATTACTGTACTGATATGTCACATTAAAAAAAATTACTATTAGATATGGCCTTGCATTTGGAAAATGACTCTAATATTAATAATAACAACGATAATTGGCTGTTTTTTCACAAATCCCAGCTTCAACGACATCATACGCATATTTTTCCCCCCAACAGAGAAATGGGAGAAAAGTATCGCGAAGAAGTGCTGTCGCATGGGGGAGGTAAACCGCCCCGAGCTATGGTGGGAGAATTTCTTGGACGTGAAGTTGTTGCAGAAAATATGGTTGAGGCCTTGATGACCGATCTTGATCATAAGAAGATGAAAGTAGAGGCTTTGAGACTGCATTAACTAATGCTTATGTACTATTTGAGATGAACTTGGTGCTGTACTTTAATTCTTACTTCAGCAGTCTTGGTGCTGTTCTTTAATCCTTACATCAACATTTCAGGATATGATCCATGAGGGCTTTTATTAGGTATATGTTGCTAAGCAATATTGATCCCAAGTCTGGGGGAGGACACAGACAGGTTGAAGCTGGAAAATTAAGGCTGGATGCTATCTAATATTTAACCCTTGGTGGTCTCAAATTTAGATTTGTTGCTTCCCGAGTCAGGTGTGCTAATCTCTGTGCTACTGTCTTCCCTGATGGTTCACTGTTAAGTCTGCTGTAAATAGTTATGATGCTACTAGTAAATGTTTGTTATGGAAGTTATTTTATATAAGAATCTAAATACTCTCAATAAAGTCTGTTCCCATTACAACTATCTTAAACTACAGCAATATTATATGGCTTTTGATCTTACAAATCTTAAATGCTTGAAAATATTTTTATTTAAAAAAAAAAAAAATGGTTTGTATTTTACCATCCTACCGGGTAGGTTTGTTGTATGCCATTTTGTCATTATTAATTCTCATTACGGGGGTGGAAACAAACAGGTTGGTGCTGGGGAATTAAAGCAGGATGCCCTTCCTAATGCCCCGCAGTGAGCTCGATCAGGGATCTACCACTTCCGAGTTGAGTATTCTATTCTCTGCGCTACTGCGGTCCCTTTATTTGACATCTGTTTTCCGGTACAATAAATTCAATGCAGGATGTAATACATATTTTGTGGGAGATTCTTTAAGCATATGAGAGGTAAGTGCTGACTATTCATTATTATCATCATAAATCAAACAACAAACCCAGCTGGAAAAATTCGAAGGCTGTAAACTAGGCTCCAGCAGGGGAAGAAACTTTGTGAAAAAAAAATAGTAGTAATATATTATGTAACATGGTACAATTCAGTATTGCTAGACTAGCAACAGGATGGTGGTTGATGGAGGAATGATATATTTTTGAGTCTTCAAAAGTTGCTCTACTACACCTGAATTAAAGTTGCTTTCAAAAATAATGAGGCAGAACTACTACTTCCAGCCACAAGTTCACATTGGTGATCCATTATAAAGTTATTTTTTTTAAAACAATACAGTCCATGCATACATTAACAATGGCCAGAATTCACCTTGTAAGAGGGAGGTGGCATCAAAGAACAAACAATCACCAATAGATAAACATACCTCTGTTGCTCCTCTTAGCTCCTGCGTAATATAAAAATACTTATTGCTTAAGAAAACATTGCGTACAGTATATTTAATATTAGGCAATATAGTAAACACACAATGTAGAGTAAATAAAATAATTTTCAGTATAATAATAGTTCACTTCATGTAAGCACACTTTACATGCCAATAAACATATGACAAGTCACAATACTCCCCATTTGTCTCTCTCTGCTTTATGTTTTCTTCGTGGCCAGGCCCAATGAGAGCAATTTTCTTTGCCTGTCCTGGTGTAAAAAAAAAAAAAAAAAAAAAAAAAAAATATATATATATATATATATATATATATATATATATATATATATATATATATATATATATATATATATATATATATATATATATATATATATATATATATATATATACACCACACACACAGCTGCCAGAACCACTCAAATCTTAAGTTTGATGTTTGACAACTACAGATATGGAATCCCTAATATACCTAGGACATTCAAATTGGAGCTGGGGAATTAAGGCTGAATGCCCTTCCTAAAGCCTTCAAGTGGGCTCAATCGCAGGTATGTCACCTCCTGGGTCGAATATTGTAACCATTATGCTACTATGGTCCCATCATACAAAAATCATGAATAATGATAATAAAAATCTAGAGTGGATGATAATGACTGTTATCAGTATGTTGTGGAATATAAGACATACATAAAACATTGTTTATATCCTCTTCTGGTATGGGACATTTCCACTACAGACTATAAAAGAATATCTAGAGCTGAACAGCATTTAGCAGATTTAAAGAGCAACAGAAAAGGTTTTATAGAAAAGAGTTGCTATAATTCAATATCCTGCAAGTTTGAGTATCGTTGGGTGCTTACATTCCGGCATGGCCGTCTTGAAAAGATAGATTAGGTTAGGTTTTCAGACTGTAAAAATCTTAGTGCAAGAATGACTACCTGCAATGGGTTGTCGGTAAAATGGGTTCAGCACCTAAACAGTGGAATTAAAATGTACCAGACTCCACCACTACCATGAGATGACCCCTCAAAAGGAGAGTTTCAAAGTGTCCCACTGAAGAAAAATATAATCTCTATATCCACAACTAGAAACAGACAGTGTATCTAAAGTAAGAAACCCTAGCCTTTCAGGGCCTCAGAGGCCTACAAAAAGTGGTGACTTTCAGGTCAAGTGTTCATTAAAGGTATAAAATGCATGGCAGAGGCAAGGGACATCATCGGCCCCAAAATTAATAGGATATGACATGAGAGTGATAGCTAAGGATCAAATCTGGGGCCAGTATATTACCAGACCCAGTCACTACCACTGTGCCACAAATGCTTGGGACTTACCTAGCATTTAATTAGTCCAGCATCTCCTTGTCAAAAGTGAAATTATGGGCAGCATTCACCCCTCGTAGTAGATAAAATAACGGTAACCTTTATGTCTCTCCGAATAAAGTTTGTGCACACCGCATTATGACCTTACATAAATATACACACTAAAAGTCTGTCATATAACTATTATAACAATCCTCGTTTTATGCATCACTATTAGTTCCTATTATGGGGGAGGACACAGATACTGCATGGCAGGGGAAATTCAGGCTGGATGCCATCCTAACACTCTCAGTGGGATTAATCTTGGGTCTGCCAACTTCTGAGTAGGGCAGTCTAATCACTTGGCTCATTAAAGAAGCCTTCATATTACTTTATTTAGTTTCCACGTCATGTTGTGGTGAGACAGACTGCTAAATTGATACAGGTATCCTTTTAAACATAAGGGAAACATTTTATTATAATTATTACTACCATAAGCCCAGCTGAAAAAAGCCAAAGGCTAAACACCAGATAGCTTTCAGCAGGGGAAGCAACTTGGTGTGGAAAAGGAAAAAAAAAAAAAAAGTAGAAAAAATAACACTACATAAAATAGTAATATTTAGTACAGCAATACTGGCATTATTCCACTATGGTATTAAAAATTTGGGACCACAATGGAAGTACAGGAACGATAGCATGGTCCAATATGTTCTTCATACGTTCAAACACGATTTCTTGATTATTCTTTTATTAGTGCTAAATGAATATATATACATTCAGTTAATACAAAAGGCCATGTCTTAATACTATACAGTACATTAGCTTTTTACAGAAAGGAATAATTCAACTGAGATTTAACATATACCACAACTTTTTACAAATTACCAATCAAATCTTGCTTCTCATAAATTTTTTGTAAAAAAGAGAATATACAGTATACCAAAAAAAAGTTCTGTTGCCTAAAATTTGTTTATTGAAATTGTAACTAATTACAGTTTCCATTTGTTGTTTTATATGTCACTATTATTACCCATTGGTAAGGGGGTGGACACAGGCTGGAGCTGGGGAATTAAGGTTGGATGCTCTTTCTAATGCCCCGAAATGGGCTCAAACATGATTGTCCATTCTAAGTTGAGCGCTCTAACCGCTATGCAACTGTGGTCTCATAGGTAATTAAATTCGTGATGGAATAAAAAAGGTGTGACTGGAACATATTACTGAGCATTTCAAAGAATTAACATTCGTTTTATAAGTTACTATTAATCCCCACTATGAAGGTGGGTACAGATTGGTTGGAGCTTGTGAATTAAGGCAGGACGCCCTTCCAAATGCCTTGTAGTGGGCTTGAACACGGATTTGTCATTTCCTGAGTCGCCCGTTCTAGCCGCTGTGATACTGCAGCCCCAAACTTTTGTAAATATTGTAATATATAAATGGAATATTCATCTACAAAAACAAAGAAGACATATGTTGGATATTCATGTTAGGCAAACAGAGAGTTGCTCCCAGAAATGGGAATTATAGAAAACATACATATTAGACTAAATATACATTATTAATCTCACAAGCCCTTCAGACTACGAATATTATGATGATGCACAACACTAAAAAGATGAATAGCACAATGCAACACAATTGCACCCATTTTAGAAAATTCCAAATGAATCTACCTCCTACTGTCAGGATTCGAACCTGGGACTCATGGAACTAGACTCCACAGCTTAGTGCACTAAGCCACACAGCTCTACAAAAATAGAGAATATGAGAACTTTTACTGAAGTTATTCTGATTTACAGAGGGGACTACGACACTTATTTCACTCTGAAATTTTTACCTTTATTCTGACAAGCCAGTGATCAGCACACACATTTAACTCTGCTCTATAAGCTGTGGGCTGCTGTTCTTCAGATCTTGACAGCGGGAGGAAGATTATTTGGAAACTACTAAAAAGACTAAGATGATGCATAATATGTCTAAACAATCCCTTTTACACTTTCACTAACTACAAGTGGAATGAGTGCAGAAATATATACAGTATATATAAGAAATAAATTGTGACAAGAGACACAATATTAAAATTAACACTACAGTGCAAATAATCAGTATTATATACATACACATACATATACAACGGCCGCAAATGATATTTTAAGGGGGGCGGTCTGGTCAATGTATTATATAATGTATACTATTACATAATAAAAATTTTATGTGATTACATAATTATATAAAACAATATACTGTACTGTAGTTTACAGTCAATACAAAATATGCTCTTAGTTGCTATTTAATGTGTTGCCAATGGTTCCCATTCAAATGGGGGTGGACACAGGTTGGACTTGGAGCATAAGGCAGGATGCTCTTCTCAAAGCCCCAGGGGTGTCTCACACAGATTTATTACATCCAGAGTCAACTGCTCTAACCACTGCACTACTGGGGACCCCAATCAATACCAAATATGCTGTGTTGAAATAAATGCTATTACTCTGTATTTTAACTAGGACGTATGTCAAATTTGATCAAGTGCTACTTAACTAAATCAGTATATCGCAGAGAAATTGTCAGTATCATAATGCTAAATTCATAGTGATGCACCATCTTATGTGTCACAATTAGTCCCCATTCAAAAGGGGGTGGACAAAGACATGTGTATCATCACAATTAACTTTGCTATCATATGAATATGTCCATTCATCACATTTTACAAAGCAGGTCTCATGATTTGAAAATTAGTTTCCAGAAGTTAGTGGACCCATAGAAAGACCAGAAAAATAAGTATATTCTTAAGTCTGTTTTTTGTGGAATCATGGAGCAAGCCCCTATAACTGACACTTGGTTTTCTTTGGTCATGGAGCAAGCCCCTATCGCTGACACTTCGTATTTATCGGTCATGGAGAAAGCCCCTATGTCTAA
This sequence comes from Halocaridina rubra, assembly GCA_037179515.1. NCBI lineage: Eukaryota > Metazoa > Arthropoda > Malacostraca > Decapoda > Atyidae > Halocaridina > Halocaridina rubra. Next base: position 11,443 of record JAXCGZ010010297.1, on the reverse strand, counting down.
CACTTGGTTTTCATCAGTCTTGGAGCAAGGCTCTATGGATAACACATGGTGTTCATGGGTCATGGAGCAAGCCCCTATGGCTGACACTTGATTTCATAGGTCATGGAGCAAGACATTATGGCTGACACTTAGTTTTCATGAGTCATGAAGAAAGCCCATATGGCTGACACTTGGTTTTCATGGGTCACAGAGCAAGCCCCTAGGTCTGACACTTGGATTTCATGGGTAAAAGCATGTGGAGTAGTACAAAGGGTATTTTTCTATTATTATACCGGTCTCATCCTCGATTATTTTATGCTGACTTAGTAGGTTTCAAAATTGTAATATTTTTATGCTTTGAATGAATCTAAGCTTCAAAATTGTCATAAATTACTCTTTTTAGATTAGGTAAATTTAGAGGCTTAATTAGGTCTTCAAGGGTGAGGTTAGGCTAAGTTAAGTTAGGATGGGAACAATTTCTGATGGTTTTGAAGGTCAGATTCGTCATGGATTTCACTTCCAAAGGGAGACGGGAGAAATTGTAAAAATATACCATACAAAGTTTATGTGTATAATAAATAAAGTATCTTCGATAGGGACAGAGTTAATATTTTACATCTATTTATCCATTTGCTAGCTGTATTAGACCATCACACAGCAAAAAAATTTAATCATGTTTCTAAGAGATGTGTTCAATTACCATATGGAAAACTTACAGATGTCACATGCCAAAAACTTCTATTTGATGAGGTTGTTGTTCTATAAGATGCCTGGCCGTACATCCCCAAGTCCCTAAGGAAGGCCAATGCCAACTCATGCTTTCCCACAGAGCTGTCAGGGAGCACATTTTGTTTTACTGGCGTACGTGGTAGTGGGCAGTGCAGTCTTCCACAATGTGTTGATTATATGATGTGATGCACTATATCCTGGTCAGGCATCACTAACTGGGTCATCCAGCCTCTTCCGCTGGCTCAAAAAAGCTGGGTGGTGCCTGCATTGCAATATAGCCAGGTGGACTCTATTTGCTATTTTCCTAAGTAATGTGTTTAATTCATAGAAAATAAGATAAGCATAATGCTAACCAAATAGGTTCAATTCTGTCAGCACAACAATTGCTACAAAAGATATAATTATATGTCACAGGATATCTTTGCACAGTTCCATGGAACAGATTGTGCGTAGATAAGATGTTATTACATGTCACAGGCTATGCATAGTACAGCTCCATATTGCAGATTGTGGCAAAGTGTCATAGCTTATGCTGTTCTGCAGCACATATGAGTGGATTTAGTTCTTGTTTATTGGAAAACCAATGTATACACAATTTTTCCTTGTCTAAAGCAAAGAGAATTATCATAATAGCTACACATATCCAGAGTTCCATAATCATTTATAAGAAAAACTTCAATTACATTAAAATATACTACTTCAAAGTATACTTCTAAGTTTTTTAAAACCTTAACAAAATACTTTATTAAACAATAATTCTGAAGGTTACTGATCCCATTAAGGACTATGGTGGTTTCTTGTAGTTATAGTATATAAGTGTACCTCATCTTACAGTTTTAAATAGTGTGGTTTTGAACATACACAATCAAGAATTAAAAAAAAAAATAAAAACTCGGAAAACATTTCCCTGAAAATCATAACTACTGTAGTGCTTTTACACTGACAAATAGTATTAGGCAAAGTTTAAGTACAGTAGAGTAATCAGTTTTAAATAGTGTGGTTTTGAACATACACAATCAAGAATTAAAAAAAAAATAAAAACTCGGAAAACATTTCCCTAAAAATTCTAACTACTGTGGTGTTTTTACACTGACGAATAATATTAGGCAAAGTTTAAGTAGAGTACAATAATCAAGACATTTAAAATTAATGGATAACGTGAAAACTATAGACACATTTCTATAAAAGGTTTTGTACAATAGCGATTTTTTTATTTACATAGATGAACCAACTGACAAGCATAGGATGAGGAACAACTAAATGGCATAAGCCTAACATCCCCAACACTCCTTTAGTTTATGATATACAGTAATGTTACCAAAGGAATTGGTGATATTCTATTACATATAAGAAAATACACTCCACAATATTATTCATAGCTAAAACTTTAAAATAAATTTAATTGCATTTTAGTTACACTATTCACATAAACAAAAAGTATCTTTTACTACAATATTACCCTGATGAGAATTCTTGAATAGTTACTTCTGGGCCTTCTTGCAAAAGAAAGTGGAGAGGGAATTCTTCAACAGTAGGAGTAGAAGTATTTGATGAAGGCAAAAGATTCCTGTCAACATGTGTAAACATGTGCTTTTTCAATACATCCTTCCTAGAAAAAGCTTTGCCACATATTTTACACTCAAAATCCTTTCTGTCTGAATGAGTGATCATGTGACTTTTCATCTTGTCCTTGCGGGCAAATTCTTTACCACAAATATCACATTTGAAGTCCTTCTTATCTGAGTGCGTTAACATGTGATTTTTAAGTTTATCCTTACGAGTAAATTCCTTTCCACAGATCATACACACAAAGTCCTTCCTTCCAGAATGAACGATCATGTGACTTTTTAAAACATCTTTACGAGTAAATTCTTTGTAACACACTGTGCACCTAAAATCTTTTTTATCTGAGTGTGTGACAGAGTGTATATTCAAATCTTGATTACAGGAAAATGATTTTCTGCAGACTTCACAGACAAATTCTTTGGTCTCAGCATGTAATACCATATGAGCCCTCAGTTCAAAATCTCTGAAAAACTTTTGGCCACATGTATCACACACAAAGTCTTTTCTGCCTGTATGGAAGACCATGTGATTTTTCAGGTCCTCTTTTTGAGTGAATTCTCTCTTACATATTTCACACTTGAAGTCCTTTCTGTTCAGATGAACAAGTTTATGAGCATTAAAAACATCCAGATTTGAGAATTCTTTACCACATACATCACACTTGAAGGCTTTCTTTTCAGAATGGGAGAGCATATGACTTTTCAAATTACTGCTATCAGAAAATTCTATATCACATATGCCACACTTAAGGTCTTTGGTGTTCATATGTGTCGTGAGGTGACTTATTAAGGCACTTCTCCAGGAGAATTCTTTATTACAAATATCACACCTGTGGTCCTTCCTGTCCACATGAGGACGACTGTAATAAGTCACGGCTCTGCTTGGATAAGGTTCCATAGTGAATTCTTGACTGGTATCGTTACTGTACAACTGCAACGTATCAATGAGGGCTGTAAAGTACTTTCTAAATGTTCTCTACCTACATAGAACTCTCAGTCTTATGTTTTAACCTTTCACAAAATCTTTATTATTTGAGGGTACTTGCAAAGTTAAAATTTTACAGCACAAAATCTTCACTAAGAACTCCAAAACTTGATATGTAATCTCAGGCAAGAAACTTTTCAACATTTCAAATTTCACTGATTCATTTTCATTCATTAATGAATCTGGGTGTGTCTATTTCTGCATGATCTACTTTCCAAAGTATTTTCTGGATCATTATCAAGGCATAAAAAACAAATAAATGAGGTAACATTTATATAAATTTATTTTGTTACATATAAAAAAGGTTTGTTTAAAATTTAATACAAATAATATTAAAAGATTAAAACGTTTAAACTTGCAAGCAAAACCAAACTTCGACAAATCCAGAATTGTGGCCACGTGAGAAAATTTTTCATTTTCTAAGTTTATGTGTCACTATTAGTCCCCAGTATAGGGGTAGACCTAGACAAATTAGAGCCGGATAATTAAGGCTGGATGCCCTTCTTCACGCCATGTGGTGGACTCGATTGTGAATCTGTCACCTTCTATGCTACCACGTTCCTGTGGCTGTTTAAGCAAATAACACTCATAATTTACCCAAGACTTGGCATCAACTGTTAATTTATTTCCATATATTCCAAGGGATCCTACTGATATACAGTACCCAAACAACCTGCCAGAGACA
>JAXCGZ010010297.1:0-2500 GCA_037179515.1 Halocaridina rubra | reverse complement strand
TTACATCTGCCAAAACAAGTCCTTCGCAAGAAGGCAACCGTACTAGCCCTTGGTAGAAGAGGGAGTCCGTGACGTAAAACCGGCTTTTTACACCTTTTACTCGTACAGATCAAAGTGAATGAACATAAAAGCATTATATTAATACTGAATTATTTAATAAATAAAGGGTATTTGCGTGAAAATAAAGAAAAATCTATTTTATAATACTGAAATAAATGAAAATATGTGAAGCTCCTTCTAATAAAAAAAAATGTATCACCCAATTATAAAAAAAAAAGGTCTACTTCACAATACTGAAATTAATAAAAATATGTGAAGATACTCCTAAGAAAAAAATGCATCACCCTACTATAAAAAAATGTCTACTTTACAATACTAAAATAAATCAAAATATATGAAGGGTATTTGCGTGAATATAAAAAAAAACTATTTTATAATACTGAAATAAATGAAAATATGTGAAGCTCCTTCTAATAAAAAAATGTATCACCCTATTATAAAAAAAAGGTCTACTTCACAATACTGAAATTAATAAAAATATGTGAAGATACTCCTAAGAAAAAAATGCATCACCCTACTATAAAAAAATGTCTACTTTACAATACTAAAATAAATCAAAATATATGAAGGGTATTTGCGTGAATATAAAAAAAATCTATTTTATAATACTGAAATAAATAAAAATATGTGAAGCTCCTTCTAATAAAAAAATGTATCACCCTATTATAAAAAAAAAGGTCTACTTCACAATACTGAAATTAATAAAAATATGTGAAGATACTCCTAAGAAAAAAATGCATCACCCTACTATAAAAAAAATGTCTACTTTACAATACTAAAATAAATCAAAATATATGAAGATAGTCCTCAGAAAAAATGCATCACCCTACTATAATAAAAGTGTCTACTTTACAATACTGAAATTAATTAAAATATGTAAAGGTACTCCTAAAAAAAGTACATCACCCTACTATAAAAAAGTCCACTTCACAATGCTGAAATTAATAAAAATATGTGATGATACACATAAAAGAAAAAAAAAACACACACACACCACCCTACCATACATCAAAGTAGTTCTACGTGATAGATGAGCAACAGTATCTGTTGTCATAGTAGATCTACATGTGAATCCAATAGAAGAGTCAATTTCCATGTAAATGCCCGATGCAAATGCTATCACAGCGCGTATTCAGCGCAATAATGAAGCTGAAGCTTCAGTGATACTGAAATTCAATACAAATGGTTATAGTTCCTCTATCGGCTTATACACGGTTTCGATTACAAAGCTAACGCCATAGTTTTTTTTTTTTTTTTTTTTTTTTTTCGCACCAGCTAATACGTAGTTATTTAAATTTCATCTGTAGTTGATTTTGGTAAGCATTTATATTAATAAAACTAGAAGAGGTACTGCTGCTGTTACTACTATTTCTACTACTACTACTACTACTACTACTACTACTACTACTACTACTACTACTACTACTACTACTACTATATGAATATGTATCTGCTGCTGTAAAGAAATGACAGTTTATAAATATTAGAAGATCCCTACTACTACTACTACTACTAGTAGTAGTAGTAGTAGTAGTAGTAGTAGTAGTAGTAGTAGTAGTACTAATTCAACTACGACTACTACTGCGACTGCAACTACTACTACTACTATAATAGAACTTCAAGATTTCATAACTAATATAAGCACAGACACAAATATACCAAAACTTTGATATGCAGCTTTCAAAAAGCTAGAGCCGTGATTAAATAAAATACAAAATAAAATAAAATATTTGTAATCTCATAACCATCAATTAATTACTATCAAGTGGATCCAACCTAGAAAGTCCCGAAATCTACCCTCTAAGGCGGTTCCATACAGCATATCTGCGCTTAGATTCAACCTGGAAGGTCCCGAAATCTACTCTTTAAGGGGGTTCCGTACAGCCTATCTTCGCCAGTTGCCACCTGGAGGCACAAAAGACTGGGTAGAGCACCCCTTGAGTGACTCTCCCTGTCAACTTAGCAGGGGACGTGAGAACACCATTAGAAAAATTAAATGAGGTAGTTTTTCCAGATTAAATACAAGTAACAACACATATTTTATGAAATCACTGAAATTAGGTGATGTGGGAACCGAGGTAGCTCAGTGGTAGTACGCACGAGTTGAGAAGTGACGATCCTGACCAGAGCGGATTCGATCCCGCCGCAGAGCCCAAGGCAGGGCTTCTAGACTTAATCCCCAAGCTCCAACGAGTGTGTCCACCCCCATCCTAATGGGGGAATATTGTGATATATACATGGTAAAAATAAAGTAGTTACCGTGGCTCAAGCGGTAGCGTCAGCGACTTAGAGGCGTCAGGTCGAGGGTTCGCGCCCCTTCACGGTCTGAGGTTAGCAAGGGCATGCACTCAGGGTAACGATTACATCTGCAAAAACAAGTCCTTCGCAAGAAGGCAACCGTCCTAGCCCTTGGTAGAAAAGGGAGTCCGTGACTTGAAAC